>JALIZH010019848.1:0-42300 GCA_030522465.1 Rhipicephalus appendiculatus
TTGTTTCTTTTCTTTCTTTCTTTCTTTCTTTCTTTCTTTCTTTCTTTCTTTCTTTCTTTCTTTCTTTCTTTCTTTCTTTCTTTCTTTCTTTCTTTCTTTCTTTCTTTCTTTCTCTCTTTCTTTCTTGCTTTCTTTCTTTATTTCTTCCTTTCTTTCTTTCTTCCTTTCTTTCTTTCCTCGTTTCTTTCTTTCTCTCTTTCTTTCTCTCTTTCCTTCTTTCTTTCTTTATTCCTTTCATCCTTTCTTCTTTCTTCCTTTCTTTCTGTCTTTCTTTCTTTCTTTCTTTCTTTCTTTCTTTCTTTCTTTCTTTCTTTCTTTCTTTCTTTCTTTCTTTCTTTCTTTCTTTCTTTCTTTCTTTCTTTCTTTCTTTCTTTCTTCCTTTCTTTCTTCCCTCGTTTCTTTCTTTCTCTCTTTCTTTCTCTCTTTCCTTCTTTCTTTCTTTATTCCTTTCATTCTTTCTTTCTTTCTTTCTTTCTTTCTTTCTTTCTTTCTTTCTTTCTTTCTTTCTTTCTTTCTTTCTTTCTGCACTTTCGGAATCAATGTTGAAACAAAAAAAAGTGCATCAAATTACAGTTGCAGAGGAGATGTAGTAATCAAACTTTAAAAAAGTATACGGAAGCCATAATAATGTCGCCAGCAATTTCATACAATTATAAGGTGATTAGTGGTGGCAGTAAATATAAGAAAAATTTGTAAAAGTGAAGAACAGGGCGAAAAACAATATCAAGTAAAGCAACGCAAAAAAAAATAATAAGGCTAGCTGTTTAGCAAGACGAAATTAGTAAGTAAGACTTTTGCAATGAACAAACAATATCACGCAACAATAAAAACGCGCGGATGCAATTTAAGATTTAGTAGTAAGGCTAACTCTTATCATCAATTATCATCAATTATTAAGCAGTGCTCTCAATGACGTCGCCCGTTTTTCATTTCGTGAAACACTTGTTAACAACGCCCATTACGCGAAAATTGGGGCGGACTACGTACACGTACACTGTTATTCGAGGGTGGGCTTCTCTGCAGTGGTCTTGGTCGGAAACGTGCCAAGAAAACTTGGAGACTGCTACATCGGCTTTCCGTGTACTTTGAAACTCATTAGTATCCGCACGTAATGGTTTCTGCAGCTTTTTTTCATTAGGATTCATTAATCTTTCTTTACAACCAATCCGTCATCGTTTTTATTTTCTTGATGCTTTCCTCGCGGAAACGTCAGCCCTAATTACGTTTGTCCCAACCGTTAGAACTAATTGCGGTTTTCCAGGAAACCTTGCATATAAAATCAAAGTAGAAATCCACGAAGCTTAGCATATAGTTTAAATGCTGTTTGACGCAGTTATTTCATTAATAGGGTTGGACGTGTTAATATTGCGCATCTCCTTCCTTCGTTGTTTTGTTCCGCTGATTAGAGCGAATTCAAAGCGTGCTTAGTACAGCGAGACTATAGCTCAAGTTTTCATTGGCTTAGCCAGATGGGCTTCTAACCCGCCCCCCCTTCCCCCACCCCGAAAATTTTGCATTTTGTATGCTCAGATACGTACGCACATACACACACATAATCATGAACATATATAAAGGGGGTCGCCCCCCCCCCCCCCCTTTTTTTTGTAGGTGAATTCATGTTCACGCCCCTGCACGCTTTCGTTCTGTTCTGAGAAGTACATATTTTCTTGAACCATTATATTTTGTTTTTCTATTCTTTGTGTAGAGTATTCGTATACAATAAAAAAATACCACGTCCATATCCAGGGTGATTGGAATTTGGGTTTGCTCAGACGCCATTTTGTGAGCGAACTCATCTCCTAAGCCCTCCGATTAATTCGACGGGGCCGGTAGTTAGACAAGCCTGTTCATTAATTTTTGAAACGATGCGAACGCACTCGCTGTCCTTGTTCTGATTTTTAGCGATGGGCAATTAAGGCCTTAATCTAAGGCATGCCTGTCAGAGGGCGGCGAATATGCATGTTCGCCTGCCGCTTCCGGTATTCGCTCAAGAGCTGAGATAAAAGAATGGATAGATTGCCCTAAGCTCCAGCCAAGGGCGACGTCAAACACGAAAGCGATCGAATAAGCCGATCGAGCTTCTACGCACAAAACGCATTAAAAGCAACGGAAAATAAAGAGCCATGACAGGAAGCGAGAAGCTGTCATCTGAGACAGGGTTTTGAGACTTAAGCTTATGAGCATAGCTTTGCAGCATATTGCAGGCTCTCTTGCAGGCATTTTTATTTATTTATTTATTTTTTTTTTGAGACGAAGATTGATGGCGCCTGTGGAATGGCGTTTATGTCCAATACATGGCGGTTAAGGATTAATATGAATTGTTCGGGTTTAACGTCTCAAAACCGCCATATGATTATGAGGGACGTCGTAGTGGAGGGCTCCGGAAATTTCGACCACCTGGGTCCATCAATACAATAGTCCATTGTATTGATGGACCAAGGTGGTCGAAATATATGGGCTACACCTTCGAGTGATCTTAGGCAAATACATAAAAAAGACCATGCGAATTTTTATGGTTAGGATTTCTACCTCCTGTTTTCTTTCTTTCTCTCACACACACTATTACACTCACTGGCCCGGTGTGCCACCCCCTGGCTACGCCACTGTCCTGCAGGTCTTGAAGGTTGCGGAATTGAGCGACTGCCAGTGATACGTTGCACTGTGCGTGTGTGTTGTTAAATGCGTGCACTGGTAGTTTTCTCAATCTCTCTCTTTTTTATACAATCATTCCCTTCCCCGTGTGCAGGGTAGCAAACTGCACGTAGTTAACCTCTCTGCCTTTGTACTCTGCTTCTCCTTTTCCCAATATGCACGGTGCAGTAAACATCAAACGATCGTACAACGGATGTTGCGAAAGTACACCGGGTACACCACACAACTGGCGTGTCCTTCGAATAAGCGTTTTCCAAAGCGCAGGGCGATGTTAAACTTGGCTCCATGAAGGCGTGCACCTGTCCGAAGAAACAGCGTCGCTTGTGAAAATCGCTGAGACGCATCTGTGCGAAACAAAGCGTTGAAGCATTACCATACATGAAGAGTACATACTATACTTTATGTATGTTCATGCATGCGTTTGTATGTGTGCGTTGAAAAATTGAAAATTTCGGGGAAAGCTTGACCTTCCCTCTTCTCCCTGGCTGCGTTCCTGGTTGTCTTGTGTCGTTCTGTGTATTCAGTAGTGTACGTTCGCTAGTCTTAAGAATTTATTGAGCCAATTCCTCCACCACGGTGAGGCGTGACACAGGGAGGGGAGAAATAGACAGAGAGATAAGGGAGTACTGAAAGACCCTGACGCTCACGGTCCTCGCCTTGGTCAACTTGGCGAGACAAAGACTCGTTCTGCACCCTCGTCTCTCGTTCATCCGGCTGGTTGCTTCGGGGACAAGGCGCGTGACTCCGGCGCAGATTACCGCCTTTTGCAGTGAACCGATCGATACTCCCGCGTAAATGGGAATCGATGAGGCATGATTTTTGCTCCCTTCCTCTCTGGACCGTAATTCCCCGCGAGCAACCCGGATCATTGAAGACGCAGCTATTTGGGAAGAAGAGTGGAGGGGGTTGCGAGAAAGGGAAGCGCTGCAAGTATTTGGGCATCGATGGAGCTTGAGAGCCGCCGAGGCAGCTATCGCGCCCGGGAGGACTGTTACAAGTGAGGCGTATGAAAGAAGAGCTTGCGGAGAGTTTGTCCCCACTGACCTAACTGAAACGTTGCGGCTATGGTACGGTGTAACGGAAAAGCTGAGATCAGTAAGGATGAGAAATTGTCTGGGTCCGTCCGCTGACAGGGAAGGTGCAACCACCCAGAACAAGGAAGGAAGGAAGGCGAAGCTCTGGGTATCGTATGGGTGAGTAACCGTACGTTACCCGAGCGTTGCCCCATATCATGTAAACTGAATGACATAAAGTGACATAAATAGTCAACGACAAAGCCAGGTCCTAAGGTCCATAATGTCTACGCTGAAGTCGCCGGCTAGCATAAAGGGTTCGTGCTTGTAGGTGTTTGAGATTGTTCAGTCACAATTATGATTGGTATTAGTGTATTATTAAACGTTTTTTTGTCATATGCTTTGATTGATTGGTGCTTAAATGCAGGTGTTTTTACGGTGTTGTGGCCTTTGATTTTTTTCTGGTTTGCATAGTGGGTGCTTCTCTACTTCATGGAAGTTACAGTGGGCGTATAGTGGGTACCTAGCACACCTTGCATGTGCTGTGGACGGATGGTGGGTGTATAGTGGGCACCTTGCATACGGCTGGCTACGACGCATCGGCAGACAAGCCTCGACCTTAAGGAGCTTCGCCCCTAAAAAACTTGCAACTACAGAGTGAAGAAACGAGGGCACAATCACGACGCAAATAGAAAAGAAGGACACTACCACCTCCTGGTTGCTCACTGTTCTTTTAGATGCGAAGCATCTTATGCTCGGGGCTATTTCCGTCCCTCCCGCGTCCCGCGTCCCCCGTCCCCCGTCCCTCGTCCCCCCGTCCCGCGTCCCGCGTCCCGTGTCCCGCGTCCTGTGTCCCGCGTCCGGCCACTTTCATGAAGTAGGGAAGCACCCGTTATGCGAACCAGAACACTGTAGTAATATGAAGGCCGTCAACCCTTCCACAGTCATCAGAGTCATGGCCGAGAGCACAGAGAGGCTGCTTAGCAATGGCTAGGCCGGTGGTGTCTGTCGCCCAGGTTGACCCCATTCCTTGAGTCATGGCCGAGAGCACAGAGAGGCTGCTTAGCAATGGCTAGGCAGGTGGTGTCTGTCGCCCAGGTTGACCCCATTCCTTAATCTTGCTTGCATGTGATTGGAGGGGGCTTAGTCCGTCCCTCCTTCCCGCGTCCCACACCACCACAGCGCATACGCGTCCCCTCCCCCCTCTCTCCTACGCTCACCCCCCTTTCTCTGCTCTAGGAATCCTCTACTCAATGGAGTGGCCCCCCGCGTCCCACACCCCCCCCACAGCGCATGCGCGTCCCCTCCCCTATGCTCTCCTACGCTCAACCCCTTCCTCTACTCTAGGAATCATCTACTCTACGCAGCGGCGCCCGCGTCCCACACCCCCCACAGCGCATGCACGTCTCCTCCCCTTCTCTCTCCTCTCCTACGCCCCCCCCCCCCCCGTCCTCTCCTCTAGGAATCCTCTAGGAGCGGTGCGCACGACAGGTGGTGTGACAGCTGCATACTCCGCTGGGGGGCGCCACGGTAGTTCCGCGGTATGAAAATGACGGAGCGCGCGCGCCTCATTCTCTCTCCTGTGCAGCGCCGCGATGAGCGCCCGGGCCGCTGCCGTGAAATGAGAGCGGCGACGTTCCTCCCGCTCAAGCTAATTATCTCCCCGCTGCTTCGCATCCACACATGGTTCCCTTTAGCGGGAGATGGGGAATTTTTAGATGTGAAGCATCTTATGCTCGGGGCTATGTCCGTCCCGCGTCCCCCCGTCCCGCGTCCGGCCACTTTCATGAAGTAGGGAAGCACCCATTATGCCAACCAGAACACTGTAGTAATATGAAGGCCGTCAACCCTATCACAGTCATCAGAGTCATGGCCGAGAGCACAGAGAGGCTGCTTAGCAATAGCTAGGCAGGTGGTGTCTGTCGCCCAGGTTGACCCCATTCCTTGAGTCATGGCCGAGAGCACAGACAGGCTGCTTAGCAATGACTAGGCAGGTGGTGTCTGTCGCCCAGGTTGACCCCATTCCTTAATATTGCTTGCATGTGTTTGAGGGGGGCTTAGTCCGTTCCTCCTTCCCGCGTCCCACACCACCACAGCGCATGCGCGTCCCCTCCCCCCTCTCTCTCCTACGCTCACCCCCTTTCTCTCCTCTAGGAATCCTCTACTCTACGGAACGGCCCCCGCGTCCCAAACCCCCCACATCGCATTCGCGTCCCCTCCCCCTATGCTCTCGTACGCTCATCCCTTCCTCTACTCTAAGAATCATCTACTCTACGGAGCGGCGCCCGCGTCCCACATCCCCACAGCGCATGCGCGTCCTCTCCCCCTCTCTCCTCTAGGAATCGTCTACTCTACGGAGCGGCTCCCGCGTCCCACACCCCCCACAGCGCATGCACGTCCCCTGCCCCTCTCTCTCCTCTCCTACGGTCCCCCCCCGTCCTTTCCTCTAGGAATCCTCTACGGAGCGGCGCGCACGACAGGTGGTGTGACAGCTCCGCTGGGGGCGCCACGGTAGTTCCGGGGTATGAAAATGACGGAGCGCGCGCGCCTCATTCTCTCTCCTGTGCAGCGCCGCGATGAGCGCCTGGACCACTGCCGTGAAATGAGAGCGGCGACGTTCCTCCCTCTCAAGCTAATTATCTCCCCACTGCTTCGCATCCACACATGGTTCCCTTTAGCGGGAGATGGGGAATTTTTTTTGTTTTAGTTGTACCTTGGGTTTCTTCTTGACGCGCTTTTTCATGTTTTATTGATTTGAATGTAAATGTTTTATGTAATATGTTTTGATTTTGCCAATAATTCCGTTTAGGCTACATGCTGTGTTAGTTAATACCCGTAATGCTTTTTTTACTACGTATTACCAACGAGCCCAAGATGTTACAACTACAAACTTGAGGGCACCAATAGTTTGTCCCAGCATCTAATGCCTCTGTGTGTGCTACCCATTCCGTAGACGACTGCACTTGATATCTAAATCTACTGAATTCAAGAGCCATTTCTAGAATGAGTGCATGCGATATTCATGGCTGTTATTCAGGAGAAAATCCATGCCATATACAAGAGAGAGAGAGAGAGAGAAAATTTATTAGAAGGCAGAGGGGTCGGCTTGAGCTAATGCGCTCTAGCCTGCTACTCTACTCAGGCGATAGGGGAAAGGGTGAAAAAGAGCAATGAAGAGTGATGATGGGGACGGAAAGAGGTGGTGCGTATGTACAGTAGCCACTTAGCACAGTGATTACCCTATATCTTAGTATCGAGTCCTGTGCTTTTTGATGAAATCTACAACAGGCCTTGTCGCAGTTTCTGACAGTGTTTGGTCGCACATTGCTGACAAAATGCAACTTTAAATAAATGTTGTTACTCCGATGCCTGCCAGCGTTGAAGTTAGCGTCTTCCTTTGTGTCATGTATAGTGGGACAGTCACAAAATATATGGGCTAAAGTTTTGCGCACTTGGCAGCGTTCACAGTTCGGGCTGTCCGCATGGCCGATTAGGTGCGCGTAGCGTCCAGTGAAGGCAACGCCCAGGCGAATCCGGTGCAGCACACTAGTATGTCTTCGGCTGATTTTAGTTGGGAGGTGGAAGGTCACATCCGGGTCTGTTTCCCGCAGACGCTTGTTTCGATGGCCTTCGTGAGACCAGTAAGTGGCTGCGCATTCCCGTATGAGCGACCTCAACAATGTGTTAAGGTAATTTCTCGAATACGCTATTTTGACATCCATGGGGGGCGTTGTGTACTCCCGCTTCTGCTTATATACAAGGACCTCAGAGAAAATCTAGGGTTAGCTAACTCAACATTTTACAGTTTTTTTGCGATAGCAATTATATGGACAGTCTCGGCTGTTTTTCGCCGTCGCCGTCGCCGTTCGCATGTCGACGCCGTCATTCCAGACCACCTTACGGGGGTTTGAACCAGCGACCCCTCGCTCTGCAGCCTGCTAGCCAACACAGCCACGGGTCATGCTCAACGGCGAGCTATTCATATGCACCATTTGCCACTCGCGGTACGCAGATCTCGCAACAGCTTGAGCGTGTTTTCTATCCACGACGCTTTTACAGTTTCTTTCAAATTGAAAATTGCCCTTGAGATGCGCACGAAAACGTGGCTCCCTTCTGTACCACTAATGATGTAGAATGAAACAAGAGAACACCGGGCACGCGTCAGACGCCACCGCGTGGCAGGAGACGCAGAGGGGTCATTCCGCGTGCCGCACTTTAAAAGAAAAAGAAGTGTCAAACAGCGTCGAAAAGTCATATAATTATATAATCAATCCTTGGCCAATTCCCCTGAGTGGGTATGAGCCATGTCAGAGGCAACAGCAACAACAGTGTCGGCTTCTGCATTTGTGGACACTCACAGCGCGTCGCTCAAATACAAATACGTAACAACTGCGGCAGTTGTTAGTTCACGCTTGTCCTGTGTATACATATGCGTCCTTTTCGAGCGTCCTCCTTTGTGCTGCGGCGGCGCGTTGCAAGTATCGAGCTGCTTGTCGTTCTTCGTGTGACAAACTAATTTCT
This sequence comes from Rhipicephalus appendiculatus, assembly GCA_030522465.1. NCBI lineage: Eukaryota > Metazoa > Arthropoda > Arachnida > Ixodida > Ixodidae > Rhipicephalus > Rhipicephalus appendiculatus. The sequence goes on from JALIZH010019848.1 coordinate 8,187, forward strand.
TGCTATCGCATTCATTGCTTCGCCCTAGTGGCGAAACTGTGACTTTTTTCTAACTTCGTCTGTTAACATATATACCTACTACCATTGTCCTGTGTGCTTTCCATCAATGAACAATAATTTCTGCTACTGTCATACACCAGGAGGTACCTGCTGTACAATACCTGACCTGACTTGTCTAATACCCCTGTCACACGGGCACCCGCGAACTTCGTTAAACTCCGTGTATGTAAAACTCTGTTAGGAAGTTCGACGGCGACGGAGTTGTGGCAGTGTCACACGGCAATGACAAGGTTGTAACCGTTGCTGCGAGGGGCTCAGTCGGCGCTGTTTGATTTTCGCACAAGTATCCCAATTGCACCTCTAGTTGGTCTTTTCAGAATCTTCGTTAAGCGGTTTTTACAACAAAACATTATTAAGTAGGTCTGAAGCAAAAAAAAAAAAGCATTAAAAATTGTTTCAAATGAAAACGCATTCGCTAATTGTAGCGATGCTGACAGCCACGCTGGCCACCTTGTGCCTAACGTGCTTGTTTACTAGATGTGCATAATAATAATAATTATCTTACTGCTTCTATTATCTGATTCTCCTTCTACGTTGCCAGTTCGAAGGATATTTCACACCTGTCGCAAACGCTGCGAGTTGCGCTGCCTAACACTGCTACACGACAGTATACATAAACCAACACGCAGAGACGATGGGACGAAGAAGGCGTTGTTAATGACAGAACGAACAACGTATCCTTAACGCAAAACATGAGGGCTTGGCTCCCGTCTGCATTTCATCTTCTCGCCCAAATAGTTTTCATTTTCCGGATAATAAGTGCAGCACCTCGAAAAAATGAGAAATTGCTATTTCGACGCTTCCTCAGGGCACTGCCTATGTGTACGTAATGTGGTTATAAATATTAAGACACAGAGATGTATTTTTCATGCGTTGTTTGAACTCATATTTTGGCATGCTGCAGATGTCACGGATAGCGGATAGATCTCACGGATAGGGTTTAAAGCTTGATTTCCTTGAATTAGCATAGCTACCGATTCTGACAAAGATTTGTATAAATGACGCCGTAGCGCTTGAAAGACAGGACGTGTAAGATGACAGAACGCCACTTTCCAGCGATATGACTTCTATGTATGGAGAAGAACTAACCAGTCCAAACAGCTGGGCTTCACAAGAAATTTGTTGGTTGTTAATGTTGCATATGACACACGCACTTAAAAACTTGATTCCACGTACAGTTATAGACGACACAACAAAACAGAAAATAAGATACATATTACAGTTAGATTAAAATTACAGGAACATGAAAATCATTATTAACGGCCAACAATACGGCTATATTCAAGAAAAAACTGTAAGAATTTTAGAGCAGACTTATGCCAAGTTCTTTTCTGCCACGGGCCCAAAATCTTGATTGAACTAAATGGCCTACGGCTTAACGTCATCTAGTCTGATTTCTTTCGAATAACTGCCGGAGGCAGCTACGGAGTGAACCGGACTTCTACGCAGACTGCTCGTCTTTACCATTACTTTACGGGAACAGAAAATGGGCGCCTAATTTAGAACCACGACGATTCGAAATTGGGCGCGAAGAAAACCCACCGCAGTACGGTGAGCCCACCGACTGTCATTGCCCCGAGGAGAAAAGGAGACATGGAGGTAATCTCGTGAGTGCAGTTCAATAAAGACGTCCCCCCCCCCCCCCCTCTATCGACTCCTAAATCCCCCCCCCCCCTTCCCAGCGTGGACGAAAGCCCGAGGGTTGAGAGTTTCTATGAAGGCTTCAACAGAAAGAAGCAACAAAATGAACACGTCACACGCGTGTCCAGTTGGTTTCTAATAAAGCCACGAACCTTATGCGGTACTAGAACAGTTCCTTGTGGTCGCCAGTCTTTTTCTGTCATTACTTCAGCCACTGAGGACGTGGTCGCCAGTCTTTTTCCTTCATTACCTCAGCCACTGTGGACATAAAGCAATCAAGTCACATCTCTCAGTGACGTGACTGGAGAACGTCAGAACGAAGACATGTGCGGTAATTAGAATGTGCCGTCTTCAGGTCTCCGCAACCGTACTGCTGAGCGTCAGCGTTGGCCCCAACTTTTAGGAGTGGAACCAGAGCCAAATAATAGTCGCGGCGCTCGCACTCCCACTGAGTGAGATATACAGTTATGGACAATTCAAATAGGAACAACTCGGCACTAATAGGACAGCTCGGGAATAAGGAACAATTAGGGACTTGGGACAATAGTACGCTAATCAACATGAAATAAAAATGGTACACGCTGGTATAATTACGTGCTTATTAGTGGGTATTGCCTGTTTGATGTAGTCAGTGTATTTAATTACTATTACGTAGTGTTTTCAATGTTTCTTTAATAAAGTGTCCCTCTCGTGTTTTAATTAATTATTGTTCCCTGTGATGTCATTTGCTACAAATAATCGCGTGTTTGTTTTACTCTTACGTCGTATTTCTGCCCCTGCCCTCAATGATGTGCAGACTGTACTCTGGGGGCCTCACAGATTAATGAATAGAGACACTAAATCGTGTTCTTTGTTTTTGTATTCGCCAGTACTCGTAATATCGGCATGATTCCGGTTTGCACGCATCGTGTGAGGCCGAAACAATGGTTAACAATCACATACCAGAGCAAAATTGTGCTTTCAAGTTATCACTCGTGCGAGCTGTTCCACTCTGTAAAGTCTTGGTGGTATTTCACCAGTGCACGGCTGTACGTGACGTCAAGTGGTTTGGAAGTCGATAAGTCTGATGTCATTAGTCTTTTGCGAAAGTCGAAAGCTATTCATGACATATCAGGGGAAAGAATATGACGTGTTCTTCATCTCACACGGTTCCTTATGATTCTGCCCAAGGCGAATCGAAGGTAAGAAGTCTGGTTATTCTTTATCTCTTCACTCGACGTATTGACCCTTACACGCTCCCCTCTAAAAGCTTTCTGCACCTGACGTGGTTTTTGCAGTGCCTTCAGGATCGGAGACATTGCAAGCTTTCTGTATCTCACCTAGTTTTGCGTGGCCTCTGTGATCAGCCTCACTTTTGACCAAGCGAAGATGTCCTGTGATGACGTCATGACTTTATGTAACCTTGTGTGACTTCATAATGACGTCACCATTTCTAGCGATCTGTGACGTCATGGTGATGTCACATCGCGACATCCTCACGTGCTGATTTTTTTGCATCAATCCTGTTGACACCATCGACGCGGGACGCTGACACCGCCGACGCTCAAATTTCGCCTTTGAGGAGGCATCTAAGGCTTTCGCCCTAATATCTAATAAATGAAACAAGTAACAGTTGGAGCCTCGGCCCGTGCTCATAGAAGAGTTTGCATCAAGATGTCCTTTTCTAGAGTGAAGTAGCACTGACGGCAATTTAAGACGTGCGTGCACTTCCAATGCCGAACTAGAGCCACAATAATACTCAGAACAAGAGATACAATGTAAAAGGTAAAATCAGCGCAAAGCAAACGAGATGAACGAAGAATAACACAGGGCAGCGCTCGTCCCGTGTTATTCTCGTTCGTCTCGTCTCTTCTACGCTGTTTTTACCTTTTACAATGTATGACCAACTAGCCCAACGAAACACACTTCTAAGAGATACAACTGTGCGAGGAACATGCTAGAAACCAGGCTGTCATGTACCAAGCAACGGGACATGGAAAGACTTTCAAAACATCCGCGTGCTGCGAAGCGCAAAGCATGTATTGGTGTTACTCCGTAGAAATCGAGTGACCAACAACAAAAATGATAACAACACCAGAGAGAAAGAACTACGTCGCCACGTAAGCAAACAATTCCGGGATTCCTGATGGTGGATCACCGAAACAGAGTTCGGGAAATCCGCAACCCCAATACAGATCGGTCGGAGATTGCGGCGGATGCAAGCCAAGCGAAATACAACCACATTGGCAAACAAAAAGCTCGAACCAAGTGTTGCGAGTAGCTACCTGTTGTTCGGGAAATCTGTAGTTCGGGAAATCCGTAGTTCGGGAAATCCGTAGTTCGGGAAATCCGTAGTTCGGGAAATCCGTAGTTCGGGAAATCCGCAACCCCAGTACAGATCGGTCGGCGATTGCGCCGGATGCAAGCCGAGCGAAATACAACCACATTGGCAAAGAAAAAGCACGAGCGAAATGTTGCGAGTGGCTACTTGCTGCGATGAGTGGTGTGCCCTTGTATCGGCTTTGTCGAGCTGCTTCTGCTGCCGGTATTGGCAAAGCGGTTGTCCCGACAGCCTTTCCTACTTAGAGTCGCATTGCAATCGGTCTTTTTTTTTCTTCTTTGCGCTTACCTATCACGCCTTTGTCGATGATGTTGGCACGTGAGTCGATTGCCACAGACACAGCATATCGCTCGATAAGGACACACTACATATAACATTGAATGAAAGAAGGGAACTTTGAGGGCTCGTTTGTCTTGTTCGACACACCCTTCATGAAAAGCAGCAGATACTGAAGCGAAGGAAGGTATAAGGGACGAACTTGTACATATGCCGTTTTTAGAGTGTTATATGAATTGTAACATCGATGCGAAGAAAGTACGCTGGGCAAAAAGACAACTTGCCACCGATAGGGACAGAACCTGCAACCTTCAGATTACACACCCGATGCTCTTAATAATTGATCTACGGCGGGGGTCATTCGTCCCCTTTTCCATGAGGGGGGTGACAACTACCATAGCTCAATTGGACGAGGGGACGATCGCTGCCATTCCCTCGTCCCTACCACCACTACTACTACTACTACTACTACTACTGGTACTACTACTACTGGTACTTGTACTACTGCTGCTGCTGCTGCTGTTGCCGGTGCTACTACTGCTACCGCGACTGCGGGTGCTACTACAGCTACTACTACTAGTACTACTGCTACTACTACTGTTGTTGCTGCTGCTACTACTACTACTACTACTACTACTACTACTACTACTACTACTACTACTACTACTGCTGCTGCTGCTGCTGCTGACGGTGCTACTACTGCTACCGCGACTGTGGGTGCTACTACAACTACTACTACTACTGCTCTCACTACTGCTGTTGCTGGTGCTGCTACTACTACTACTACTACTACTACTACTACTACTACGACGACGACGACGACTAACTCTATTACTACTACTGCCACTGCTACTACAACTGCTGGTGCTGCTGTTGCTACTACTACTACTACTACTACTACTACTACTACTACTACAACTACTACTACAACTGCTGGTGCTGCTGTTGCTACTACTACTACTACTACTAGTGGTTCTACTACAACTACTAATACTACTACTGCTGATGCTACTACTGCTTCTGCTGCTGCTACTGCTACCACGATGAAGACGTCGGCACGAGGTAGACTCCGACAACTTCGCTATAAAAAGAAGAGAGAAACACAAACCATACCAAAAAGTCAAGAAATAGCGTCGGAAGTGAGAAGTGATACGGGAGCGCATTTACTACGAACGACAGAAGCCCCATTCGCGAGGCACATGCAAACCAAATGCATTGCTCCCGGGAGGCGCAAACGAGCGGCGTAAGTGGGCCTTCGCTTTTTACGACAATTGCGTCGTTAGGGACGCTGCAGTCGCCGTTGACGGCCTATGGCTGCTTCTCTCCTGGTAACGACTCCACTGGCAGAGGATGCCCTATCGACCCCGGATCTGTTCCGAATTCACTCGCACGCGGGCAACAGATCTATTGCGAAACATTTCGGAAGCGATTGAGAGTTAGGTTATTCGAGAAATTGGTCTATGCAGTGTAAACATAACTAAATTGTCACAAATTATGTTATCATGTATTAAAGGGCGATTATTGATTCGTTGATTCCTATCTAGAACACTACAGCGGAGTAATGTCGCTATATTGCACGTAGCCTCCACAGGAGAGTGGTTATACATTTTGAGAAAAACAAGTGTCCTTTGGCTCTTTTTGTGAGCCCTCACGTGTCCCTTGTGCGATTGATTTTTTTGCTTTTTTTATTCATTGTATAACGATCATATTTTATGGTCACTGTATTACTGTATTCTACAAACGTTATGTGCTTTACCATGTGTAGCCATACTGTACCAAAGCAAAGGCATTTATAGATTTTCTGAAGAATACTGGACTTGACAGTAGACTTTAAGAAGACCACTGGGTGTTACGTGGTCATTGTACATACGCATCACCTCTTCCTGCCCCCATCATCATCATCTTTATCACTCTTTCCCTCCCTTTCCCTTTTGCCCTGGGCTGAGTAGCAGGCCAGAGCGCACAAGCTCAGGCCGACCTCTCAGCCTTCTAATAAATTCGCTCTCTCTCTACTGCACCAAAGGGCGTGAGGTTTCCCTTAAGCCGCATTTGCGCGGCTTTTTTGTCTCATCCACCTTCATTTCCCACTATCTACATGTGTGTGTAAATAGAAATAAATCAATAAATCAAATGAAATCACGTGTATGACTGCCTTTAAAGATACACGTGAACTTTCTTTGCAGATGATTGTACTCTCGTCGGAGAGTCGAGGGACCTAAAAAAGAATTAACCTGTCTCTTCAAAGATTCACATGCGTAGCTAGTCGGAGCTCACCGAAGAGACCAAGATATATTCATTTTTTTCTGACAGTATGACGTGGTGCAGACAGAGGCATTAGGCTTGAAGCTGTCTTCACTTCCTTCTTAGTCATTCTGGTCTGCAGTTCAGGAGACTGCTTATATTGGAAGTCACCAAAACCAACTAAAATGAACGTGGGAGTAATAACCGTAGGGAGTGAGGGAATTAAGTACGCGCGTGAATAAAAGTCTGCCGTTTTAACTACTCTTTGTAAGAACCTGGATTCAGCTGGTAAAAAAACCGACCCAAGTCCAGGAATGTATTACGGCTGGCGCACTAGTCCCAAAGTTTCGCTTCCTAATCCTAGCATTAAAAAGTATTAGAGGTGCAGTTCGCATGGCCACGTGCGTTCAGGATTAGTTCCTTTTAGAAGGAGTAAATTTTACTCATTTTTTTTTCTTGAAGTACCACGTCCTCTAAAGACCGTGCTTTAAAAATCGCCTTGCTCCTTCACCGTGCCGGCATCAGGCTTGCTAAGCATATTCATTTCGTGAATGCTGGGTGTCTCAGTAAGATAGACTTTGAAGACCCACTTACCCCAACTTGCACCTGTCCAACAGCAACTAAAACCTACACTTGATCCCCTTCGATGCCTTATAGTAACGTACTTTTGTTTCTGTCTTTTTAATATAAAAGAAAGTTTTCAAACACGAAAGTTACGTTGCCTTAATCCGCCACTCTGCTGTACGCCCTTGTCTCGAACTTTTATCAGCTGTAAAGACGAATACTGACATAACATACAGAGCATCTTACTTTTTGTGCTAGCTTTATAGGGTCTGTTCGGTCCCCTACCCCTTTCTGAAAAAATTTAAAATGATGCACATTTGAAGATAAACAGCGCACTGAAAATACGAAGACAAGAGAAGGAATCGACACACACAGCGCTGCACTCACAACTGGAAGTTTATTCAGAGGAAACAAACGCTTAAAAGTGAAAAAAACGCGCATGACAAGTGAGGAACAAGGTGATCATGTCATACGCTCGTCAATAAATGTAAACTCTTTTTTGTGCAATGTCACAGAGGTTTGGCTTACACAGGTATCACGTGACTTGTTAATATGAAATGCTTCAGAGACTTCTCGAGTGAATTGATCATGGTGTTTGAAAATAATAACAGTGTTAGAAAGAACAGGTGTGCACCCACACGTGGCGCAGTGCGCTGCCAAATGGGAAGGCGAGCACTATCTCTCTTTGCATAACAGCTCGCCTTCCCATTTGGCAGCGCACTGCGCCACGTGTGGGTGCACACCTGTTCTTTCTAACACTGTTATTATTTTCAAACACCATGATCAATTCACTCGAGAAGTCTCTGAAGCATTTCATATTAACAAGTCACGTGATACCTGTGTAAGCCAAACCTCTGTGACATTGCACAAAAAAGAGTTTACATTTATTGACGAGCGTATGACATGATCACCTTGTTCCTCACTTGTCATGCGCGTTTTTTCACTTTTAAGCGTTTGTTTCCTCTGAATAAACTTCTAGTTGTGAGTGCAGCGCTGTGTGTGTCGATTCCTTCTCTTGTCTTCGTATTTTCAGTGCGCTGTTTATCTTCAAATATGAATACGCACCAACTCGCCCAACTAGCTGTTTTGTTAAAAGGATGCCATGCGCATAACAAACTTTCCTATTGACTCTGAAAACTTCTTGCTTACCAACTCAACTCAACGCAACCCAACCATACCCGACTGGATGTAACTGGACCTGACCGGACCTTACCTTACCGACTGACTGACCAATTGAAACTGTGTCGTTTCATATCTCAAAAGCGGAAAAACCGAATTACAGTGGAGAGACCATTGAAAATTCTTAAACCTTTCATGTCTGCTTAGCTGTTTTTTTTCTGCACCTTATTTGTTGGTATGTTTGTCGGGATGCTTGCCGCAATACTTCACTGCAGAATAACGTTGATGTTATGTAAATTCACCTGTGGAACCTTTCAACGTCTTAATCATCCACTCAATTTTGAAAGAATTTATTTGAAAAAAAGGCAGTGCAGCGCATGTTTGCTGTAGTTATTTTTTTCACTCAGCGCCTCGGCAAGATTGCTTTTTTTAATTTTTGGTGCGCTGCTGTCAATGTCACTGAAAATCTGCCGTGTCGCAATCACTTACATATTTAATTTTGAAGGAGAGATCAGCGCGAAGAAATGCGCAGAACTCGAGAATGGTGTGGTTCTTCCTCAGAAAGTTGACAGGGTTGGCAGTGTGTACAGTTTTCTTTAGAGAACGTTAAACTTTAACACAAACTGCGGTGGGTAGCAACGTGGCTACAGAGCCGGAACTGCTGAACATCGTGTGGCGATTTTGGTTCCCGTTTAACTCTCGTACTAAAGCTTCCTTCCAACATATATTGCTAAAGTATTAGTAGGGAGCTAGCTGTCACTTCATACAGTTATCTTTATTCTTGAAGTAATTTTTCTTAGCACATAAATAATTTAGCGTCATTATTGTCGACAAGTGTTAGGTCCCGAGGACGTGTTACATTGAAACGGGGAATGTATTACGTTTGCTCAAGCTCTTTTAAGCTCCATTTCCTTCTGATACAACTCTCCACAAGCGGCACATAGCCACTAAAAAAGTTTGCACCATAATGGTTGTGAATTTGTTTCATCAGCGACAACGCAGCTTGACATGTGGAAACACCCATGGCAAAGAGCGGTCGCAGTAAGAGTCAATAAAAGCAAGGGCAGAGAATAAATAGAGCGTCATCGCATGGGTGTTCTCAGGGAGTCTTATTCTCGAACACCTAGTTTCTTAAATTAAGGCTGCAGTGGGTTTTACAGGAGTGAAAGGAACTGACCCCTGTATTCTAGAACGTCCCTTCACTCGGCGCTCCACCTTGACTCGAGAACGTCGATGCCAGACCCACCTTTCGGCAGGAATGTTAACTGCGTATGAGGGATAGGCGGCGTCATTTTGTGAGAACCGCTGAGTCATTTTCAGTCGAGCGGCGGCGCTGTGCTCAGCTCGGTCAAGTGAAGGGTGGAATTCGAGTCGAGGCTTGTTTGAGAATACGGGGGTGAGACACCCAAGTTTCACCCTTGAGGGTGAGAAAGTCCTAGTGTGTTGGATGTCGCGCAAACATGCCACTGCCTTTCGGCTGGAGCTTCTGCAGTTGTACGTTTCTGGTGCCCAACCTGCATGACTTCGTAGGCTGAGTCAACAATCTTGTTTATCGCGACGCGCCAGAGACTTCGAGCGAATATATTGACTGGCTTTTTTGTCCGCGCTTGAGAAAAAAAAGCATTTGCCAGCGGAGTCTAAGCGACTGTGAAAGAAGCAACGGAAGGTGCGAAAGTGCTGTCTCATTTCCTATTTCTTTTAATTCGTGTCTCTATTTGAACCCCGTCCTTTTACGGTCGCCATGACAACGATATTGGAGGCGTAGGTGGAGTCTAATTTCAGACGAAACGGCATTGTGTTTACGACGCTCCCTTCGACCGACTTCATCGCCTAAGTCCTGTTTTTCGGAAAGAAGCAGAGAATAGTTCGCTTTCTTTCCTGTTTAAGATTTCTTGTCCCGGTGTTTGTATGAAACGTACTGTGTGATCGGGTCGTTTTTCAGACTGATATATCTTGCTATATCGCGGAATAATTGAGTTTTTAGTAGATATTTCAAGCCACTTCCAGCGAATATCTCTATGCCAACACACAACCATGTCACATTCAGACCATGACATATTTGCACCACCGAAAATAAAGCCACACTCGCAAGGGCGAAGCAATGAATGCGGTAGCAACAAATTGTAATGTCGAACGACGAACCGTAAGCAGCTCGAAACTTGCTGCGCGTTGCTCAAGCACAAAGTACGCAAGAAAAGAACGCACGCAGTGCGAGCGCGAACTAACAACTGTCACAGCTGGACACCTTCAGCGCTCTACTCAAACACAAAACAGGACGCATGAGAAGAACGCACAGGTATGCACAGGACGAGCGCGAACTAAGAACTGCCACAGTTGTTACTTCAACCAGCTCCTACTTTGAATCTTCTAGCTAGCAGCCACACTGCTGGTTTCCTAAAATGAACAAGAGTATAGAAACAAAATAAAAAATAACCAAAATGTTGCAGTGGCTTAGCTCGGCTATGCCAGGATATACGTAGCGTTAGCAAAGGTTCAGCTGATTATTCTTAGCTTTCCTGATTGTCTAGGATTAGCTTGATTATCATGCTTACTGCTGCTCCAATGACACCCACACGGTATACGTATTATGTGGCACATGTATAGTTTTGCTCAACGTCAGGTTGCTTCCCTATTGCCACAAAGATGGCTTGGTGATCAGTGAAGTAACACGCTGCCGTCTCTATGGCCCCAACACAGTATTCTGTTCATTCTTGCTACCCTCAACCGCTAATTGCCAGGCAACTACTTCGGGATCCGATGAGTCAAGCTTCTCCGCTCTTCTGCGCCGTTGAGCAGCATTTGCGCTCTCCTTCTCCATGGCTGTACCACACTGGCAAACGCCAGTCAGAAGCGCAGCGGCTCCAGCGCAGTGTCAGACGGCGACTGCACAGCGAAGGCGAATAGCTGCACGCGCGCCGGCGACAGTGCGTCTACCACGGCTAAGACGTCACTCCTCTGGAATGCGCAGGCCGGCGGCGGTGAGTTGCTCGCCGGCGGCGGAGTGCGCGGGAGATGCCGGCTCCCGTGCGCCTCCCGCGTGCCAGCTGTGTGACATCACTGATCCTCGCGCATGCGCAGCACGGCTCTTGATGTGCCGCGCGAAACGGGTTTGGCTAGGCCAGTGTAGCTAACGCTACAATACAAAAAAGTAAAGGAGCAGCGGTGAGCGACCGAAGAACTGATCTTACAGGTCATTTGCAGCTGTTCGAAGGAAGGTAGCATTGGCGGACGTAATGTTTTTTTTCTGCATTTTTTTTTACCTTTGATTATTCTTCGGATAATGTTCAGCTGGGTTGCGCTAAGTATTTTAGGGAAGAGATTTGCTGAGATCAGAAGCCAGGATCGCGGAAACCGGCTTAGTTTTTTTCCCTACGTCGATATGATGTGAGGGGAACGCCGACGGAACTTCGTGATATCGGGCTCAATTTGCGGCTCAGTTACAACACTGTATTTTTAATCTTTTTTTACTTGTTTCCAAGGAAAACATGTCCTGTAGTACGTTTTTTAAGGATAGCGTAGATTTGCTACGAAAGGATGTTAACCCTCACAAATTCGGTGGACCGGCGATGTTCTTTCGCGTAAGTGAGGGTGTCATTATTGCTTGTATTTGTCACTGAAAGCCTGCGTCTTTTTTTTTCTTTTTTTTTTTGTTGTTGTTGTCTGAGGCGCTAGCGTTCGGTAAGTATGCATTTCACCTGCAAGACATAAAAAGCACTTTCCAGTGTAAAGACGAAGAGAAGCCTCAGACCAATGCAAAAAAAAATAAAAAAAATAAAATTAAGGCAGCTTTACGCTATGGGTGCCAAGGCTGAAGGAAGTGCGGAGTTGAGCAGCCTTCTTTGTTTCTCTTCGGTTTTCTCTTTCTTTCCCCCCTCTCTTTCTTTCTTTTTGTATTTTCCAGATTTTTGTTTCTTTTTTTTTCTCTTTATTTATATTTATTTCTATAATTCTTCCTATTTTTTTCCATTTCTTTCTCTCTCTTTGTAGTTCTCTCTACCTTCCTTTTTTTTTCAGTTTGCATACGTGGCCTTATTTAAAGTGCTTCGCACTTAATATTGTCTTCAAGGCGCTCGAAGAAAAAGAGAAAGAAGAATTCTCTTTGGGGCCAGCGCGCTGTCAATATGCTATACAGCTGACTATGCTCTATGTGTTTTTTCCTGCGTTACGCCATGTGACAACGATTATATACGACAGCAGTGCCCCCTAAAGTGCCCCGCACTTAAAAAAAAAAAAACGAAACCCAGGGGCTCGTACCTCAATAGGTAGAATATCGGACGTGTAATTAGCGGGTTGTCGTTTCGGGTCCCACCCATAGAGAGGGTGATTTTTTCGTCCATTTCAATTAATTTCAATTTACGTCATCGTTACTGCATTACATTTGACGACAACAAATAGTGTCGCCCATGTTTTCTTGACCTAAACGTCTGTTGGATTCATTTGGTTGTTTCCAGCAACAAAATGAGTCCCTCGATAAAGTTTCCAATGTATCGTTTGAAACCTCGTGAAGTTATTTACAAGAATATACTCTTATCCTTTCAGGTTTCGGCGCGAATACCTGGAATTCTACTGGTCTCCATCTTCACCGCAATAGTGTCCTTGAACTTCGCACTTTGCAGTCGCATCCCAGTGTCTACTCACCGTTCGTGTGTATGTGGTGCTTACTAAGATTGTCCTCTTCAGTGCGCGGAGTGGAGTGAGTTCAGCTTAATGTGCGTTTCAAGCGAGGCTATTTGACTTCAGCTGCAGCCTGAAAGAAAGTCGACGCTAAGGTAAGCATGTGTTCATATAATCACTCTGATGCCTTTGGGGCGGCTTCAGTCCTTGTATTTTCTTGCGTTACCCCGGAGATCGCACGCACAAATGCACTGAGCCTTATCAAGACTCATAGGTGACGCAAAAAAAGTAAATACAGTCAATGGGCTCGTTTTTGAATCTGGTAGCTTGAGACGTCGGTTTTATCTCCACTACTTTATTGCTGTGCAATTCGCACTTTGGATTTCAAGAGCATATTAGAAGCTGTTACCTCTGTTTGAAAACTGTTTTGATTTGTGGACGCCGAAACAAATTTTCACAGAGCCATGTCATGAGCGAAATTGGTTGAGACGCCGCTGAAAGTGTCACGCTGATTGAACATAACTGTAGAGGGTAGTGCACCCAATGTTTCTTTTTTAGTTTTTGTATATCAAGCGCTTGAGGGAAAATAATTGATACCGTGGTATTGCGACGTACGACATGGTAATTAAATTAGATTATGGTAAATTTAGTTATAGCAACTGGAAGTTCAACCACGCCCTTGGCTGGTAAGTCTGATGTCATTTTTTATTTCTTTATCTATTTTGGGCATAACACGTATACAGGTTTGCCCGCGAGGTAAGGCAAAAGGAGGACTTAAACGTCCTGACATACGCAAACCACTCCAAAAAAAAAAAATTGTGGCATATACAACGCTGTCAAGCAGACTAGGACATCGTGAGGCATGTAGCAATATAGTGAAACTCAGAATCTACTTCTACATAGGTGTATCCTTTCTGTCCGACATTGCTATAATTTGTCTTTAAGAAGAACGCAGTGCTATCAGCAACACTGTTGCCCAATGAACGCTATATTCATAGTAAAAAAATAGCGTCCTTCCAAGCCACTTCTATGGCAGCTGTTTTTTCTTTACATTTCTATTGCTATTGAATGACCTCTGACGCTCTCTTCAACACAGGTGGTTGTTTTACGTCATTTAAAATGTTACAATCATAAGTTTTCAGACAGTGTCATACCACACCAGCGTCATTTGTACTTTTGGGTGCCCAGGTGTGACGTTATGAAGATGATCTGCGCAAACAAAAGTTCTGGAACTTCGTCTTTTACGAGGTGCATAATTTTATGAGACGCGTTTGACTGAACCCTATACATTTTCTAGGATGTTAATAAGGATTGTCTGCGCATTTGAAGAATCCATTTTGCGCTAACGGCTACACCTATACCTCCGTAATGGTTAGCTTTTTTCGTAGTGTAGGAAAACACTCTGAATCTATACAAGGTCATGAACGCTTTTTGCATGATTTCAACGCTTACGGCTTTATAATGCTCTGCAAGAGCAGAGAATGGGTTGTTTGCGTGATACGGGACACTATACGAAGCCTCTCGGATGTTCAGAGACATGGCTACTTGCGTTGCTGTAATACATTAGTCGCGAACGCAAACACCCATATAGAACAATTCGCTCAGATTCTGGAGTCCTATTAGACCGGAGGTCTTACTGCATGTCGAGCCCTAATTTTCTTACAGATACAAATAAAACGTGGAATGGTTCTGTTTTCATTATTTTGTCGAAAAAACACGCTAGTGTTAAACCTTATCGTCGTTTTCTTTCTACTCTGTCCTTTCGTTGTACATTCGCGCGCTGTGCTGTACAACGTCATGAACCGAATCAAACTCGCACAAGCTTCTACCCTTATAAAACCTCGTCCGACAAGCTTCTGATGCAACGACGTGTGAAATACTGGCTGCAGAAGAAAAATAAAATAAAATGAAAGAAACATTTCAGGGGGAAAAAAAAATGAACAGGGATGATCGACCTGCTAAACGGTGAAGGTGCGAAAATGAAAGGTTCCGGCAGTCAAAAAAAAAAATTAAAACACAAAAAACGGAAAAAAAGGAAAGCGCTGCGTCTTCGTTCTAGCTCTTATCCCTTGCATAGCGTTTTGCGCTCTCCACCGTTATGAATAAAAAAAAATCTAATCGCGGGAATCACGATGAATGTCAATGAAAGAAAACCAAAGTAGAGGCTGTCTCAAGGACAGAGTCTTCTGTGTAGATGTGTGTTTTTTTTGTCCTATTCGTTTCATTTTCTGTGTTCAGAAATATTCGGGGAGCGTAAAATTTTTTTTATCCGGGCGGAGCTAGGCAGAACTGGGCTCCAGCGCCTTAGGCTTCACGTGCTCTATGCAAATTGAGCTTAACGAGAGCATAAAAAATGAACAAGTTTTGCTTGAGAGGACCAAATGGCGATGAAGCACTGCCTTTTTTTTCTTGTTTTTTTTTTTTAATTGAATGGCGAGGCACGGAGCGTGCTGAACTCTATCAGCTCAACAAATACTGTAAAACCCAAAAATTCACAGAATCAATACTATTTTTAACTAGTTTTCAGACGGAAAACTAGTCCAGACTTAAACGTACATTTACTTCAACTTGGCTAAAACATGCTGCAAAATAAACAAATAATAACGCCAAAAGTACCAATCTGTATTTTGGCAAAAATTTCCACAGAAACCATCTATTACTTCGCCTTTCTCAAACACAAAAATCGCAACTAAAGATATGTCGTTTCAACGTTGGTTCCCGTGTATGGCCGAATCAGTTTTTCTTTCTCTTCCATTTTATATCACTTCGTATTTCAGAAACAGCTTTCTGTCATACACAACACAGGGAGCCCGAAATGTCGCGTGGTATGAGGCCGGAATAGAAAACACCTTAGAATAGAAAATTGAGTGAGTTGGTATTGATTCATAGTTAGGACTGTGCAGCGCTCACACAAAAAAAAAAAAAGACGAGGGACAGAAGGTGCATGTCTCGTGAACTTCTTCTGTCCCTGGTCTTTTTTTGTGAGCGCTGCACAGTCCTAACTATGAATAGAAAACACCACAAACGATGTCTCTGGAAGAATGTGTTCCAGGCAGATTTCGTCGTATCCTGGGCAACTGAAAATGGCCGGCACGTTTTGACACCATATGTCACGCCACGGCGCAAAACGTCAGTAATGGAAGTGCACTTGTGCTAGAGACAGATTTGTTCGGACGTCTAGCGAAAAAACGCGAGAGCCCGCAAACAATGTGACCACTCCCTCCTTACGTTCTGGCCGAAATGGCGCGCATTTTACTTGTCCCTAATGTAATCCTTCAGGGACACTGAAGTACCACCTAAAACGGAACTAACATTGTCGCCACTCTTTTTTTATTGTTTTTTTAAAGGCAAAAGCCTTAAAGGGATACTGAACAAAAATTTGAAAAACTGACGAAAACATCGAAATTCTACTCGGAAGACGCCACTGTTCCGATAAACAGAGTTTATTTCACGTATTTTTGAACAGTTGGCCGTATTTTTTGGTGGATTGTCAGCGCGTGGCGGCTGCGCGCGAGCCGTGACGTCAGACTCTCCCTGGCGCATGCACGGTGCACGTGCTCCTGTCCTTCTCTTCCTTTTCTCCGCCTCTCCTTTCTTTCCACTCTCTCCCTTCCACAAAAGCACTGGTGCCTTACCCCAGCCGGGAGCATTGTTCGCTCCCGTACTGGTTCTGGGAAACGTAGTGCGAGCTGAGCGGGTTGTGATGCGCGGGCGACGGCTGGCATTGTGGGATGCCTGTTTCCGGCGAGTTTCACGTCACATCCTCTAGTTCACGGCGCGGCCGCTAGACGCGGTAGTTTTTGAAAAACCAATTAAATTCATTATTTTCCTCTAGTTTATGCCAGAAATGAAGGCTGTTTCCATCGATTTCAACCCCCCAATCTTTCAATTTGGCTGGTAATCTTGGCAGCAAAAATTTTGTTCAGTATCCCTTTAACTTGTCGATGTTCGTGCCCAGGTTCCAAAGTTCGTGTATAGTCCAAAGCAAGGGGTCGAAAAAAAAAAATAAGCCCGCCGGTTGTGGGTCTGCTTCGTTCACTTCATCTTTCGGCGTTCGCGTCAGTAAAAACTAAAAATTCTGTGGTTGCTTAGAACTCTCTAACATTGTGGAGGCAAAATTACCATATTATTTCTGGCAGAAATACCACCACTAAGTTCAACAGGACATCAGCGTTAAGTTGAACAGAAACTTCAACAGCACATCAGGCGAGCGTTCGTCGTAAAGTTCAGGACATCAGCGGAGAGTTCAACAGCTGATCAACACTTGGTGCAAGTAGACTGTCGCCTTCATTTTCCCTGAAATCTCAGAGCATGCATCGTGTTCTTGTTATTGTTTTTTTCAGCAAAACTGTAGCATGAATTAGAAAGAATTTCTCGCCAAAAACTGACTATATTCAAAAACATTATGGGAATGTATGGATGTGTCGAAAATTGGTCTTTAGACAGAGCTTTACGTTCAGTGGCTACGAGAATCTCGCTTTCCTGTTGGAGTTTGGCGTAACTACCACGCCTAACGCTATCTTATTTGTGAAGACTAAGATAGCAGACAATTAAGCCAAGAAAAAGTAGGGGACATTAAGTCTTGCTGTTTTTTTTTTTTTTCAAACTGTACCGCAATGATTATCACCCATCTTGAAAGGAAATAAAAAGGACGAAAAAGAACCCTTTGAGTCAGTGGGATTCGAAGCCACAACTATCATGTTAGGCTTTTTGCCGTCCGCTTTAATTCCTCTCAACTTGGGTCACAATCACTGTATTAGTTAAAAAAACAAGAACAAACAATGTCTCTATTACTATCCTTGGCTTAATTATCTGTTCGGTTGATTAGTTATGTCTAACAACAAAAACGAGCCCCTCGAACTGTTGCCCTTATTCCGCATTTTCTTCAGTTTTGTTTCTTGTCAATGTTTCCAGTTTGAACGGCAGTTTCAGATGAGAGACGAACACATCATTAACAGACTGCGCTGTACATGTTCCTTGACCCCAATTATCCAGTAAAATGATGGTTATATATGGCAAGTCAGACTAGTATGGAATGCAACTGCCTGCAGTGGAGGTCAAAGCAGTATTCTGAGAGCGGCCTTTGGCTACCTGTACCGGAGATGCCCACGTGTTGGTCATTAAATATGGAAATCTTCGAACGTCAGGCCAGTCATCATGGAAATTATGCAAATGGGTTTGCAGGTGTCTGAATGAAGGATCATTATTTTTCCATAATTACTGCTACTTCAGTTCTTCGGACTTCTAACGATGTAACGAGCGCCTTTCTTTGTTTATTCCTCGCGAAAATGTTTGTCGTTAGTGTCATGTACGCACGGGGTCCTTTTTTGCGCGGGGGAAATCGCAATGGGGAGCAGACTGCGGAAATTTATTAAACGGATTCGCTATATTTTCGGCTACTGTGCTATCGAGGTTGAAGTTGTCGTTGATAGCGAAGGGTAAGGCTATCTTTGTAACCGTCGCAAGCAAGCTGTCGAGATCTGCTCGGTTTGCGGACATCAAGAATCGTCGAGAAGGCTCGATATTGTGTGCGCGCATAAATGTGCGTGCGTGTGTGTGTGTTTGTGACATCAGAATGTCATTGTGTGCGTATTTACCAGGGTTATCACTAAGGAGTGACGTGAGAATGACACCACGCAGTCTCACTTTCTTATATACGAGTAAGCTTGTCAGGTTAGTAAATTTGTAACCTTGTATTACCGCTTCAGTGTGGGTAGTACAACCGTAAGCGGTGAGTGTCATGGGAGTAGAGTTACTAAGTTGGCAGCTGGTACCTTCGGTTACTACATGCGTAGCCAATGTGACAGTCGCTTACTACCTCAAAGTTAGTAAGTACCACTATTGTTTTTAAGAGTGAAACTCTCGTACTCCTGAGATTGAGACATTTAAGACATCACAGACATTTTAAGAGTGAAACTCTCATACCCCTGAAATTGAGACATAGAAGACAGCACAGATATTTTAAAATATTGTAGTGTAATGATAACGAGCGGCAGCGGAGCTTTGGCTCTCGCGCTGGACCAGCGCGAGAAAGAGAAAGACGAAGGGCAGAATAGAACAGCCGGCCCGTAGCAAGGGTGCTGTCTCTGTGTCTCTCTTATTACTTTACAATGGCGCAGTTGTCGGAAACGAAGCCTTGAGGCGGATACCGCCTGTGCTCGTCCGTCTTCGGCCTTGCGGAGCCGCCAGTCCAGGATCGCCGCCCTCGTATCCTGGGACATGGAAATCGTAAGCCTGCCGCCGCAGGAAGCACAGTTCGGCACGGACGGCGTCCAAGCCTCCTCGTCGCCCGCTTGCCTGCTGGCGCTACAAGCATCGTCCGGGGAAGGCGTCCAGGCCTCCTCGGCGACTCGACGGGAATCTCGCGGCGCTTGCATTCATTGTGTCGACCGCGCTCCCGTGATTCAGGACATCGCCGCCGCACTAATTGCTGCGACGACCACATACGCCGCGGTCGCCGCCAAGGGCTCCCCGGGCGGCTCACCCGACGATGCAGCGCAGATCATCCGCGCCGCCACGCACCTGTCGCAACAACTGGGCAGCTTGGCGTGTTCTAACTGCGGGTCCGGGACCGCCTCCGTGTGTGACGGGGTCTCGGTATTTTCCGCGGACTCCGCCTCTGAATCCTCGGGTTCCTCACTCAACCACCTCAAGGACCTCATGCCGGTGACATCCTTGCTAGCTAAGGAGCTAGCCCGTTTCTGCGCGGGAACTTCAGGGTCCTGCCAAACCACATCACCATCAGTGGCTGCAGGGGAAATACCGCAGTTCCGAGGGTTCCAGGATGACGTCTACGGGTGGATCGATACCATCAACTCGCTCGGAAACCGCCATTCCTGGACGGACCAGCAGAAATGGTGGGTGGCCATCGACCACCTTCGCGATGCTGCCAAAGCATGGCATGCTTACGAAGGCGTCAGGCAGCGGTCCTGGTCTGAATGGTGTACGAAGTTCACAAGCCTCTTTCGCCCACTTTTCGATTCCTGCGACCCCCTGCCTGCCAATGGAGTCTCTACCACGCATGACATTTGCGAACCACACCACTTCGACGGTGCACCTCGGGCGTCCAGCAACCTGCCATCCCTCGGAGATCGATGTCGCGAGGCGCAGCGCCCCGTCGGTGCAGCTGTGCCCTGTAGCTACTCCACGGACAGCTTCCCAGAGTGTCCTGCGGCAGTCATCGACACTAGCCGCAAGGTGTACTCCTCCCTACAGGTGTCAGACTCTACGTCGATACCTGCAACACAATTCCCCTTGACAGACGCGTCGTGCTTAGACGCGTCGGCCTTCGGTGCGACGACGTCAGCTCCCTCGCTACCAGACGGAGACGAAGCACAAGCCACCATTGCCGGTTCCCACAATCAGGAGCCACATCATCCCCGGCCATCACCGCAGTCATTGGCCGAGTGTGCGGACGCTCGCCACTTGCCAAGTACCGTCTCCCTGCACGAGTCTCAAGTCGCTATCATATTGCCTGAGGACGATGTCATCGAGGACCCGCCGGTGCAGCTCACGGTTGCAGCTGATGACAAGGCATCCGGCCAGCTCGGCTTCATTGCACGTGACACATTGGCAAGAAGCACCACCTTGAGTACCAGTACGACATCAGCGATACCGCAAGAGCACGACTTGCCTCTCAAGCCAGCACATGAACTCTGCCCAGCGGTGTCGCAGATGTCTAGTCACACCTTGACGCGCCCCGAACAGCACAGACGTCCACGCGCAGTGTGGGCAGTCGCAGTACTGCAATCTGGATTCCCTGCCATGTCTTCCCAGCTGCGAAAGGGTAGTCGTCACGATGACGTGCAACCGATGTCCTACTAATGATCGACCACCACGGCACTCCCAGTGCCGCCCTCCAGAGACAATTTCGGCAGCTTCGCGCGCTCGCAGTCGTGGCCGAGTGTAATGATAACGAGCGGCAGCGGACCTTTGGCTCTCGCGCTGGACCAGCGCGAGAAAGAGAAAGACGAAGGGCAGAATAGAACAGCCGGCCCGTAGCAAGGGTGCTGTCTCTGTGTCTCTCTTATTACTTTACAGTAGCTTTATCAAAGTCTAACACAAAAAGGCAAAATATAGTGTAGTCGGAAAAACGCGGTAATAGATGCTCATGCAGTTACAAAAGTCCACCAAATGGACATCAGTGACCCGAAGCAAGGCTATAAACATGGAAAAATGCAAAGAAATGTAAAACTGTGATTGATGGTGATGAGAAAATCCGGATGATAAAATTCGACAGTCGGCCATATAAGATATCCGGTTTCCATTTTTTTTCTTCGCAGCTTCAGGGAGCTAACCATACATCTCCGTGGATAACATCCCTGCCCTGACATTTTCTTTTCCCGGTACACTTGCACTCCACTGCTGGCCTTCCACGTCTGACCGCACTGTCGTTGTTGGTTTTGCAAGAAAAACGCGATGCGAACACAGGTTGCGATGGCCTTCCCTCCGAAGACGTCACAAATCATTCCTCTTTCTGGCAGTGCGAAGGCATTCTTTTTGTTTGTTCCTAAAAAGTGAGGTGAAACTATACATCTCAGCTCCTGCGCGAAAGTGGGCGCACTTGATGGCTGTCCGAGCACTTCGGGGGGTGATTGATGTCGCCATCTGCTGGCTGCGCGCGGGAGATTCCGTGGAACTTTACTGTACAAGTATAGTTCACGTCTTTGCAGCCTCCTTGCTGTGGTGTGTGTGTGTGTGCGTGTGCGTGTGCGTGTGCGCGTGCGTGTGCGTGCGCGTGTGCGTGTGCGTGTGCGTGCGTGTGTGTGTGTGTGTGTGTGTGTGTGTGTGTGTGTGTGTGTGTGTGTGTGTGTGTGTGTGTGTGTGTGTGTGTGTGTGTGTGTGTGTGTGTGTGTGTGTTTGTGCGCGCGCGCGCGCGGGCGGGCGGGCGGGCGGGCGGGCGTGTGCACGCTCACTATGGTATTTACACGTTCGTCGGTTGAATGCTATTGTCTGTATACGTTTGTCGGTTTGCGTGTTTGTGGAAGTGCGACTGTGCGTGTCGGAATTTTGCCCTCCTAGGGAAGTGGTATTTGTTCTAGCAGTAGGTGTTGTCAAGAAAACCACCAAAAAAAGAGTGACGACAACCAACTGCACTCTTTGTGAACAGTGCAAGCTGACCTTAAAGATAGAAGTGGAAGTAGGAAAATTGAAAAAAAAAACTGTCACAGTTTCGCCGTAAGGGCGAAGCAATGAATGCGATAGATTGAAATTGGAATGTCACACGAAGAATGACAAGCAGCTCGATACTTGTAGCGTGCCACTGAAGCACAAAGAAGGACGCCCCACAAGAACGCGCAGAAATACACAGGACAAGCGTGAAGTAACAACTATCAAAGTTGTTACGCCTTAATGGGTTTGAGCAACGCGCTACAAGTGTCGACGATGCAGCGCACTGCCTCGTTTTCGCTGCTGACTGAATAGCGGTGCAGCGTTCTTTGTTCTTGGCATAAATCATGCCTAAAGTTCAACTATTATTTGGTGGAGGTACTGGTAGCGAGTACCTGCACTGCTCATAGTGATTAAGTCAAGATAGCGAGTACACCTATCCGTCTAACACGACCTAATGAAAGCAACAGGCAATGAAGCCAAAGGATGTATAGGGGAAATTATTTTTTTATTAATTTAACTGTAGTGTAGTAAATATGATATGAATGTAAAGAAACTAAAGTGAACAAAGATAATATGGCTCGCGCCCAAATCGGGTAAAGGTTCGGGTCCGAACCGTTACCTGGAAGTTGCATGTTCGGTTAGGCCTAACAATAGCAAGTTGAACACATATGCGCTTGTCAGCTCGAAAGCCGTCCCCTAGCTTCGCCTCCATGATTTCAGGTAATAGGGCTGAATATATCAGGTGAGACGAGTGAAAAGTTAAAGTTTATATAAAAGAAGAGAGAAAAGAAAGCAACAATATAATTTAGCGAGAATAAATTTGCCATCATGTACTACAAGGGCAAGAAAACTGTACGCGACTTCTTAAATCCATCGGAACAGGAGCCGGGTATTAGCGGAACACTACAGCGCAAATATATATATATATATATATATATATATATATATATATATATATATATATATATATATATATATATATATATATATATATATATATATATATATATATATATATATATATATATATATATATATATATATATATATATATACGCGACGGACGAAAGGAACACAAACGACGACGACAAGCGCTTGTCGTCGTCGTTTGTGTTCGTTTCGTCCGTCGTGTATTTTTTTGCGCTGTAGTGTTCCGTAAACATGTACCACAAAGCCCAACTCGACACACTGTCCGAAGGTTATAGGTTCGGTCCCTACCTGCGCACACTTGATTTTTAATGCACTTCATTTCCATTCCAATTACGTCAGTGTTAATGAACTACAGTTTAAATCTATAATGTCTCCTATAACTTCCTTAGCCTCACTGTTGGTTTCATTCGCTTCTGCTGCATTAAGGTAGCGTACACATTAACTCTACTGGAGAGCTGATGCCGGTGCTCCCTGTTGCATAGTAATGCAGTCTATTCATATCAGTGTAGCACCGATAAGCTCTGACAAGCCTGCACCGAACAGATTACGGTGTGTGCTGTGACAACTTAATTACTCCGAAAAGAGGTCAAACTAGAGAGAAGCGCCCCGAACTAGAGCAGGCTCATTGTTACCCTAATCCGTTCGACTGGAAAACACTCGCCGCAACCGCAGTGTCTGCGCCGGCCGGGGAAAAAAAGTAATTAACGTGCGAGCTTCGAAAACTAATTACTCTCGAGACCTGCCCTATTTTAGCTCTCTTGGTCGTATTCGCGGAGTCTGCGGCTTTTAACAGCACCAAGCAATCATGACAAGTATTAGTCAAAGATGAGTGACGTCACAGGATTTTGTGTTGGTGAACTATTGCGTTGGATCGGCGCGGTCACTTTCCCTGAACCTCTTTTTCACCACGTGCATATCCCGTAAACGAGAGCCCGTGTAATGTGATTCAATTAGTGGCAAGCTAACACGGTTAAGCAACAGGAAGTATCTCAGTCCTTACATTAATACTACTAGCTGCTCCGCGCAGTTCGTGCACTAATGCTTTAGGTACGAAATATATTGCATGGAACGGGTGCACTTATTCCCTTATTATTTTTAAAAGAATAAGGAAGTTTGGGTACTATATGCATAATTTTAAAGTCTGCTGATTGTTATAGATAGATAATTTTGTAATGATTGCCGAACCAGGAGTAAGTAGCCTGGTTGCTGCTCTCCCAGTTGTCGGGCGTAGACTATGGTACATACAATGATCACATATACACGCAAATAACATGGTTAGGAACACGAACACGAAATATTTATTCATAAAGTATGGCTAAGGTGTGTAGTCATCGAAAAAAACCAATCAGACCTTTCATCGCAGCGGTGCTGCTTCGTCACGGGCCGAGGAGTTGCCGCAGCTCCAAGCTCAAGATTCGTTGCACGTGTAAGCTGCCTGCAGAAGATGTCGCGCTGAGTCATAATGTGAACATCCACACAGGAAGCCTTCCCGAGTGTTACATGTGGTGCATGTGGAAGAGTCGGAATGACTGTTTCATCCTGTATTTAAAGTGGTGTCCAAAGGCAAAGTCGACTCTGAGCCGGTGAATTCATGTTTCATCTTGTCTGCTTAATCCTTCTGGCATGTTACGGCAATGCAGGTGGATTACGACATCTTTTCACAGCACCAAACAGGAAACGAATACAAGAATGTGCATTCTAAAAGTCGATAATCATCTACATAGAATGGAGGCCTGCATTTCTCGATAATTGCACAGCGTTCTCGTCGTGGTCGTCATCGTTATTATCATCATCAGCCTGACTGCGCCCACTGCGGGGCAAAGGCATCTCCCATGTTCCACCAATCAATCCTGGCCTGTGCGCACTGCGACCACGTTATATACCCGCAAACTTCTTAGTGTCATCTGCCTACCAAACTTTGTCTCCCCCCACGCGCGTTGGCATTTTTTTGGAATCCAGTCTGTTACCTTCAATGACCAGCGGGTATCTTGCCTGCGCGCTTCATGCCCTGCGCATGTCGATTAATCCTTCCTGATTTCGACTATGATGTCTTTAACACCCGTTTGTTCCCTGACCCACTTGTCATGTCCTTTCAATTGCTCGCTGCGTCGTCCTCAATTTAAGTTGAACCCTCTTCGTAAGCCTCCATGTTTCTGCTCCGTAGGCAATACGGGTAGTCCGCCTCGGTCGAACATTGGCTACGGTGTTCGGCTGCTGTCCCTAAGGTCGCGGGTTCGATCCCGGTTTCGCTGTAGGTGAAATTTCGATGTAGGCGAAATGGTAGAGGCCCGTGTACTGTGCTATGTCAGTGCACGTTAAAGAACACCAGATGGTCAAAATTTCCGGAGCCCTGCACTATATACGGCGTCTCTCATAATCATATCGTGGTTTTGGGACGTTAAACCCCAGATATTAGGGGCGAAGCTCCTTAGCGTGTGGGTCTCTCCCTCCTCTGTAGTCGTCGTAGTAGTAGTAGTTGTAAACTTGTAGTAGGTAGGTAGCCACGTATAGTGGAATGTACCCACTCCGCGTGATAAAGATGACGATGACGCAGTATAGTGGAATGTGCCCACTACATGTGATAACGATGAAGTATAAGCGCGTTCCAGTATAGTGGAATGTACCCACTACACGT
Organism: Rhipicephalus appendiculatus; assembly: GCA_030522465.1. Classification (NCBI taxonomy): domain Eukaryota; kingdom Metazoa; phylum Arthropoda; class Arachnida; order Ixodida; family Ixodidae; genus Rhipicephalus; species Rhipicephalus appendiculatus. Next base: position 33,698 of record JALIZH010019848.1, read on the forward strand.
GATAACGATGAAGTATAAGCGCGTTCCAGTATAGTGGAATGTACCCACTACACGTGATAACGATGACGATGACGCTGATGACCATGAAGTATAAGCGCGTTCCAGACCACACATTCTCTTTCTGCTATGGATGAAAACGATCGAGCTTCGCCCACTCATCATCATTCACTTCGTGGATATGGCGTGATTTTTTATTATAGGTAACACGGGTAGGATGCAGCTGTTATATACCAACTCTTGAGCGTTGCAGCGACCATTAACCGCGGGAAGCCGTCATCCTATCTATGATAAGTCGTTTTGCGAAATTCGTGCAACCGTATGGATGTTAAGTGCACGCGGCGATTACTTTTCAGACTCCAGCAAGCACGCCCGATGGGATGCCAAGCGTAACCGGCACGCCACGATAGAGACCTCCGAACATATTGTTTGTTAAGCCTGCGATTTCGGAATGCGAGGTACGCGCGCCTCTCTGTGCTCTTAATAACTAATTTCGTGCAACGCAGGCAAATCTACGGGTGGCGTTAAACATTCAGGACCAGACGAATTCCTCATGAGTAGTCCTGCCTGCTTTTATTGATGGCTGTTCACGCAATGGCGAATAAATTGTATTTATTTATTTATTTATTTATTTATTTATTTATTTATTTATTTATTTATTTATTTATTTATTTATTCATTCATTCATTTTCGCAGCTGCAGCCAGTTTACAGGGCTATCGCAGGAGTGGGTTCAAAGCGAGAATTAACGAAAGCCAGAACATGTGGGATTCTAACAATTACAGATGAATGAGCAATCTCATAAACTGAATTATTTAAACGATGGGAACCAAATAGCGTGTAAAACAAGCAGAGAGTGATATTGTATACAGTCGTTTGGTGAATTCAATAACACGTACGTCTCTCAGTAATGATCGAATCGGAGCTGATATGCTATTCCAGGTTTCAATACTTCGGGGGAAAAGGACTACTACTTGAAAAAAGTCAGTGCGAGGATGAAACACAGATAGTTAAGTGCGTGACTGCTTCTCGTGGACGTTACTTTGGCTGGTGTTACATAGCTGTTGTGTGAGGACTATTGAATCGAATTGAAGAGAGAATGAAAAAGCTTCACAGAGTGTTTGTCGCGTCGTTTACAAATCGAGGTTAGACCAATTTGGGTTATACGGAATTATGATGAGATATTAAAATTACATTGCGGGTAAATGGAGCGACTGGCCTTTTTCTGGACGGGATAAATTCTACTTATGCGACCAATTTTATAAGGGTACCATACGGTGGCACCATACTCAAGAATTGGTCGTTAGATGGTTTTATGTGTTAACTATTATTTTTCCTTTGAATCTAAGCGTTATGAATGGTTAAGATATTCAAGCTTTTTCAAGGCTTTGTTGCAACTTCAGCTTCGATTGTCATTTCCCTGGTCTCGTATAGTGTCGACCATGGCCGAGCGATGAGTCAGCTGAGAGACTCACGCAAGGTTCCATTGGTCATTTAACGTCATAATCATATTAATAGGAAGAATTGTCGAAGTTTGACGTACCAAAACGACAGCATGACTATGAGGGATGTCGTAGTGGAGGGCTCAGGAAGTTTCGACTACCTGGGGTTCTTTAGCGTGTACCTAAGTCCAAGTACACGGCCCTCTAGCATTTTTCCTCCATCGAAATGCGGCTGTATACCGGGATTCGATGACCTTTGGGTCAGCTGTCCTGCATCATAACCGCTATAACATAATGATTGTTGGGTGTTCTTTGCCGAAACCGCGCTTTGATTATGAGGGACGCCGTAGTGGAGGCTTCGGGAAATTTTAACATATGTTGTTCTTTAACGTGCACTGACATCGCACAGTACACGGGTCTCTGACATTTCGCCTCCATTGAAATTGACTACCGCGCACCATAGACGGTGGACCATTGCGGCGGCTATATGTCGATTAAAGTTTTTTACAGTTCTTGTGGGTACAGTTCTGCCAGGTTATTTGGACAGGGTTGAGCACTGCTCTGTTTATGCGCCAAGATAATCCATCTCTGCACAATAAAAAAAACTTCCCCATCTCCCGCTAAAGGGAACCATGTGTGAATGCGAAGCAGCGGGGAGATAATTAGCTTGAGCGGGAGGAACGTCGCCGCTCTCGTTTCACGGCAGCGGCCCGGGCGCTCATCGCGGCGCTGCACAGGAGAGAAAATGAGGCACGCGCGCTCCGTCATTTTCATACCGCGGAACTGCCGTGGCGCCCCCAGCGGAGTATGCAGCTGTCGCACCACCTGTCGTGCGCGCCGCTCCGTAGAGGATTCCTTGAGGAGAGAACGGGGGGGGGGGGGGACCGTAGGAGAGGAGAGAGAGGGGGGAGGGGACGTGCATGGGCTGTGGGACGTGGGACCCGCTCCGTAGAGTAGAAGATTCCTAGAGGAGAGAGGGGGGAGACGACGCGCATGCGCTGTGGGGATGTGGAACGCGGGCGCCGCTCCGTAGATGATTCCTAGAGTAGAGAAAGGGGGTGAGCGTAGGAGAGGATAGGGGGGAGTGGACGCGCATGCGCTGTGGTGGTGTGGGACGCGGGACGGACTAAGTCCCCTCCAAACACATGCAAGCAAGATCAAGGAATGGAGTTAACCTGGGCGACAGACACCACCTGCCTAGCCATTGCTAGGCAGCCTCTCAGTGCTCTCGGCCATGACTCTGATGACTATAGTAGTGGTTGACGGCCTTGATATTACTACAGTGTTCGGGTTCGCGTAATGGGTGCTTCCCTACTTCATGAAAGTGGCCGGACGCGGGACGCGGGAGGGACGCGGGAGGGAGGGACGGACATAGCCCCGGGCATAAGATGCTTCGCATCTAAAATTCAACATAACTAAGATGCCTGCTTAATACTAATAGCTCAAACCATGGTAGCCCGAATGACGTAGTCGTAATGAATGTTGAATGAAGGGATAGACAGTTATAAACTGCGAAGCAATAGCCATCAGATCCGCTAGAATATCAATTGCTTGCCAGCTAATGAGCCTCGGGGAAATAGACAAAGATCATCGAGCATTCACCATGTCACTTGTTAGCGAATAACAGCGCACTTGGTAATGATCAATGTTTAACAAGAAAAAATAGCAAACATCCTCCCCGAACTCATGCAAGCAAACAACCTACATGGTGAGAAGGTGCTCTGAGAATCTCGTTGCTTGTTTAGGGCAGCCATATTGGCCGGGGGGGGGGGGGGATTTTTTGGCTAATATGACCTGAAGGCAAGAGCAATCTTCTTCTGTTTCTCTTCGGTCAATTCAATTCAATTCCAATTTTATTTACCAGAAAAACAATCTGGAGGGACACTTGGGCAAAAGGCTGTCGCAGCAGCTTGACGAAGGCCCAGGGTCCCCGTACATGGCCGACGTACTAATCATACCCCACCCCCACCCTCCTGCGAAACCTTTCGTAGCCAACGAGGCACGGCCTCCAAGATCGGGTGCACTTAAAGCTTTCTGCATGTCACCTAAGTTTGCACTTCCTCCGTGACCGGCCCACATTCAACCAAGCGACCATGTCATGGTATAAGATCCTCGCGTGACGTGACGTAATAGCGACGTCACAAACTCTGGTGATCTCTGACGTCATGATGACGCCATATGGGGGGCGTAATCGTGTGATAATTTTTTTCATCACTCATGTTGACGCCGACGCTGCTGACGCCTACGGTCAATTTATGACGTTCCACGAAACATCTAATGCTTTCGCCTTGTTAAAGTACTTTAGGGAGTTTCCGCGGACACGTTGGTGCGTACGGTTTATTGAAACGCCATCTTCGCTTCACGCACAAAAACGCAAGGCACGTTTCTCGAAACTATTCGGCTCTCTCCCGTTTGCGAGGTAAATTTAACGAGATCCAGATGACGAAATTCTCACGCACAGAAACCGGTAGCGCTGAGTCGTATGACGTCTTTCAGTATGTTGACGTCAGACGCGTGGGCTTCCATCCGAGTGCGTCGTTATTGCGAAGCGGAGTTAGGATTATAAGAGAGCGAGCTTGTTTGGCGTTTCAGATGGCGTCCGATAAAAGTCGAAAGCGCGAACTTACAGGATTGCGCTAGCATGACGCAAAGCCTACGGAGTACGAAGGCGATACGGCCGTAAGCAGCTTACTAGTATTTTGAAAGTACTTTCAGTTTAGTTGAATAAAAAAATTAGCATACATATGCCAAGTCGTTAAAAAATCATGAAATAAGAAGCCCTTCAGTAATCGAGAAAATGTGGGCAAACAAAACTCGAAGGCGAACGCCACCCCCTTCTTTTCTATTCTCAGTCGATGTATTGATCATCCCCGCCCCCATCCAGAAGCTCTCGGCACGTAACGTGAATTTGCACTGCCTCTGAGATCGGAGACATTGTAAGCTATCTGCACCTCACCTGCTTTTGCACAGCCTCCGTGATCGGCCCCCCTTTGACCCAGCGACAATCTCATGTGATGACGTTATCATGTGACGTCACATTATGTGACGTCATAGCAGCGTCATAAGGACGTTACACATTTTTGTAGATCTGTGACGTAATGATGATGTCATATGGTCACGTAACCATGCGCTGACTGATCTTCAGAATCACACACGCTGACACCGCAGATGCCGACATGTAAGGGTTTTGCCTTAATAAAAATTTGACATTATGGATGAGCCTAGCTATTCGCAACCAGACTGGCGATGACACAGCTGGCGGGCAGAGTAACACGTATCATCATATTGGCATGTCTTTATCTTGAACTAGATATATCTTTATATCTTGCGATGCCATAACCTCGAAATTTCTCGTCATTATTTGCTTTGTCCACAATTTTAAGGAGTTAATATTAACCGTGTCGCTTAATAACTATCATTTCTGCTCATTTCGTAAATTCATAACGCATTCGTTTAGAATGACCATTAGTGAGGGGCATGTCAAACGCTTGATTGCATTACCTAGAATCTCAAGCTTTCTTCATAGCCCCAATATTTCACCCTGTGCCATGTATATTCAATGTGGGACAAGGAGACACGAAATTTGGCGCTGTCAGGAACCCATCTTCTAGGCGCCGGTTTCTCTGGTCACGTCTGATTTGACTTCTTCAGAGCACTGCCTTTCATCCCGAGCGACAGATCCAAAAGCGATCGTTCAAGAACCACACCACGTTAGTACCGTCAGACGTCCGACTTTAAATAGTACCAAACCACATCAGAACTTTTCTTTCTCAAGTTCTGTTATAGAAGTCACCAAAGAATGCCAGCGAGCCGACAGAATGACTTTCCAGTTGACTTCTGCGATTGCATCAGCGCCTTGTCGGGTACAGCGACGGAGCCACAGTGCACAATGCCAAGAAGGAGCACAACCGGATGTGTGGCGCTGCCGTGACTTGAAAGCGAAGTTAGAGGTATTCGAAGTTCACCGCTGGGTTTCGCGTCAGCGGTGACAATTCGTTCTCGATTGCTTTTCCCGTCTCATTTACCGACTTTGTTCCGTTTGATTCAATTTGACGGTTTCGCAGCTTGTTCTGCGATTCGATCGAAGACTCTGGATATTATCGAATTTACTTTCTTCGTTCCTTCGTTTCTTTCCTATCTTACTTTGTAACAGGAGTGTTTGCAAACTCAGCGAGAGAATCTCACCAGGAACAAGAACACAAATCGTATGCGCCCTTTCGCTGTTTACAAACAGAGGTCCTGGACGGCTTCCGCTTTTGTGCATCAGCGCAGCCTAGTGGCATTGACGCGGAACAAAAGCCTTAGCGAGTTGCCCATCCATTTTGGTAACTTTTCTCCTCGTGACTGGCCAAATGTTTCAAATATGTTTTCTTCTAAACTTCACACAACAATATAAGAGTTAGTCATTAACTTTAAGCGCCTTCCTTTTACCTGAAAGTGGAAAAAGAGTTATGGCTTACTCTAGCACAACTTCAAAAAGAAGCTTTCTGGTTCGGTGTTAGACAGTGATAATTGAAGCGACCGGAAGTTTCTTGGGAAGCGGCAAGTGATGCTGCTATCGCAATCTTGAAACCGAGCGAAGCAGAGTCGAACAAGGTGTTTTAAATGCGAATGCATTTCTTAGTCGGGCTATAACAGGCATCCGGTGTTGTGCGGCGTTGGCGTTGTCCGCGGCAGGTGTTATCTCTCCGCTCTCACTCCCTCTCCCATAGCAACAGCTGCGGGCGCGCGCGCTTATCCTCGGCCCTAGCAACCGGAGCAGGTGGTGCGGGCGGAGTAGCGGAGAGTGAGTGGAGAGGAGGAGCGCGCTCTGGCGCGTGAGGGCGCTCGCATCGCGGGAACTCAGCGGAGCTACCGCGATAAAAAAAAAAACAGGCGCTGCGCGGTGCTCCCGACCGGGCTGCAGAAATTAGGCGCCTTTTCCTTCTTCGAACCACAACCACCATATATAAATGGAGTGAAGCGCGCGCGAAATGCATTCGCATTTCCTCACGATTCCCCTTCGGGGAGGTGGGGGCATTTTTTTGCTTGATACTAAGCTAGAATATAGGTCCACCCCAAATACGTGTCCTTCTGATGTTTTAAGGCGAAAGTCTTAGAAGGCAACTCAAACACGAAAAGTGATCGTCGGTGTTAACAGGAGTGATTCGAGAAATCGTCACGATGTAATGACGTCGACGTATAGGGTTATCATGACGTAGCATAACATAATTGCGACGTCATGACGTCACAATTATGTTATGCTACGTCATAATGACGTCGTGGTGACGTCACAGGATGTGCCGTGACACGATAGCGTCATCAAATCACATCGTTGCTTGGTCAAAGGTTGGCCTCTTCATGAGACACGTGAGGTGCCGAGAGCTTGCAATACCTCTTATCCCGGCGGCAGTTAAAACGACGCTGCAGAGGTGGGGCACTTATTTTAGTTTTGTTTGAAAAAAGTTTACCCTTAGCTATTGGATGTTACTCTATGCATCACAATGATTTTTCAGTAATAAATGAATGAATAATATCAAGTAATATCAGAAATCTCTTGAACAAAGAATTATTAACGGAAATAATTCAACCTCTAGTATATTTTGATTTAAAAGCGTGGGCGGCACAGATTTTCTCTCTCTTTCTTTTGAGTACCATGATCATGCGCATCTCAAACTGCAAAAAACCAGTTGCTTATACTGAACAGAATTCAGCCTGCAAGTGTTAATTAGTCGCTAAGACAGACTGCGATATTTTTGACAGATTACAAAACATGAGCGACAGAGGGGTGATTTTCGCTAACGGATTTTCCTCCGTGATGCGAAACGACCAATTTTCATTTTCTTTGCTTTCCGGTCGAGCAAATGACATTCACGGGGAGACAGAATGCGAGGAGGGGAAGGGGGAGGGGGAGCTGCCGTTTATATTATTAACGAGTACGCACCGATAGCAGAGGAGTGGAGGCGTTTAGCACCACTCGTTAAACAAAAACAAAGCGCGCACAATTTAGCGAGCGTGGTGTCTCCGCCTCGGAGAAATCGTACAGCTTGACGGAAGGCGAGGAAGTGCTTAGATACGGAAATTGTTTCCGGTTCTCGAGGAAGGGCGGAAGTAGAAACTGGAGACGGAAGAAACACCCGTTATCTTCACAGATGGAAGGCTGCTGCGACGAAGGCGTTAATTAAGGCAGAAGCTAAGGCACGTCTGCATTCCCAGCAGAGTTTGGAATCGCGCCAGAAGGGTCGAAATGTACGGATGCGAAACTTTGTAACCTCTGAACTTCGCAAGAATGCTGATGAGATCCTAAGAAACTAATCGCTTTCTTCTGTTCTTTCGTTGGCTGTTTAACCGTGTTTCGGACTGCTTACCGGGAAATGTTTTAGTAGCGAGTTTTAGAATGTTTTAGAATGTTTTAGAAGTTTTAAATTGAGTGAGGCTAATCAACTCACTATTTTGTCTGCCTGACTTATATTTGTCAGTTGACTCACTATTCAAATAGGTTGGCCCCGAACTTACCTAACTACATATCTTACTTGATACTTCATCTTCGTGCTTTCTCGAAATGGCTTTTGTTTTTTTCCTTACAGTATACCAATGGGCATGTAGCTTTTTTTTATTTTATTAAACGTAATTTAATGTATTCAAGCGTCTTCGAGGAACTATTGGATTTCAATGGATTACTATACTCGGTGTTCTTAAGATTAAGTTGTGAACCAAGATAATCGATCTAGACGTTCTAGATACTGTAATCGGCAACAATGTTCTCGCGTAGCGAGTAGCTGTGCTCAACCCAAAAGTAATAAAGAGTGACGACGAAGTCTTACTGGTTGCTTGTTTCCGAGCCGATGCCTCAACTAAGCTCAACTGCTGGATTACAACATCTCTTGTTCACAGCAATTTAATGCAACCAATGGAAATATTTCCTGTAATCTTGACGAATGTAATCTTGAAGACGTATCAATACCATCACACCACAAGTTGATCGCTTAGTTTCCATCTTACCCATAAGGCCAAGGTTGAACCGCGCAGTTCTTGAATAGTTTTTCGTTGGTAAAGGAATCGTCATGATCGTCGTTGTTGTGACTTCCAAGAAGATTTATCGTAACACTGGCTTCAGGGGGGATCTGCACATTTTGAGACGCTTCGCAGTACGGCGCAATCACGCCAGTTGGTGGGCAATCAAAGC
>JALIZH010019849.1:0-80328 GCA_030522465.1 Rhipicephalus appendiculatus
CATCATACTGAAATAAAATAAGAAACCAAGTCGTTTGCGATTTTCTCAGTTTATTAATCGTAAATCATTTGTTGGCATAAATAACATAATTAAGGCGCTTTCACCGCATCTATCTATCTATCTATCTATCTATCTATCTATCTATCTATCTATCTATCTATCTATCTATCTATCTATCTATCTATCTATCTATCTATCTATCTATCTATGCTCGTCTTGCTGCTATAATATACGCCGGTCTTTTCGTGCACGATGACGAAGTATCATGACATGTAGCACAGTCATTCAATGCTTCTTAAGGTCATGAAATTACGGCCTCAGTTTCATATGAAGCCAGCGGCCGCCTTGAGAGGCGCAGCTGGGCTTGAGAGGGGATGTGAACGCCTCTATCGCTGGGGCTGTGTGTGGGACAGTTTCGGTGTTTTAGCTTTCTAAGCTTCCGCGACGGTCGCTTTGCTTTCTCGCATTTACTTTTAGCACTCAGCATGCGTAAATACCGGCCTGAACTGGTCTTTTTTGTTTTAAAATGAGCGCCCGCGAGGGGAAAAAAGGCAGCTCAACACATGCAGCTCGCGGCGCTATCAGTCGAAAAACTACAACAATTCGGGGGTTTACGAGCGAATACCACGATATGATTATTACGAATGTCATAGCCGGCGACTTCTCAGTGATTTCTGCTACCTAAGGTCCTTTTACATGCACCTAATTCTCAGCGCACTGGTGTTGCATTTCGCCCCCATCGAAATGCGGCCGCAGTGGCCTGGCAAGCTCCTTTAGTCTCAGCACTACCGCACTACGATAGGTACACCTTTTTAATATTTCCGTGAAGTTAAACACCGTGCATTCGCAGCAAAATGCCAGCGGTGCCACTTGAAAACAGAGGCAAAAATAGGAGCTATTACAGGCCCATTCACCCGCCACAGATTCTCAATTTGTTAAACTGTGAGCAGTATCTGACTCCTTCTGGCTGCATCTTGACAGATCAAACGAATCGAGAGTAGGTATTTTGCTTCTTTTAGTACAAGGATGTTTACAAGAGGTTAAGATATTCTAATCTCAACGATGTTCCTATTGTCATCATGATCGGAAATTCGAGAAAAACAACAACTTTATAATTCAATAAAAAAAGGAAATAGAGGTCGCTTGTGAAAAACAAAATACAAGCACGATCATATATTAATTTTCGTACACAAACCACATACATGCACGGAGCACCAACGCACCAGGTTACGAATAAGTTATTTATGCAACGTGAATATTGAACATCTACACATGGAATATGGATTTAGGTTCCGGATTGCCTTCAACTCTTTGATTTTTTACCACCACCTGCTGGGCATGAAGTTCGCCCCCTTAGCTAGAATCTGTTTCTTTTCGACTCACATGGTCGTTTGCATGGTGATCGCATTGTCGATGAGAGTGACCGGGGTTTGCGTTTCGTGAGATACGAAGGAAGTCCTTCAAAGATCCTTGAAACAGGGTCAGATTTCAGCGTTGGCTTGTCGCGTTTCAAAGACACGGATACACCTTTGATGTTGAAATCATACGCAGTCACAATGTCTGAGGCGTCAAAATGGTTCGCTCACACACCTGTATACTTCGTCTAAAAGTTAAAATCGCCACTATCGCGCGCGGTATGGCCCGCTTCCATTTGTCGCGCTGCTTCTTGTGTATTGGTAAAGAGAAGAACGACATCCTTTTGGTTCCCTTGTAGCCGGAACGCCACCCCGGCACACAAAACGTGTTAGGCGTCCTCGTCCTGAAATAACGTTTCCGTTAGCTTAAACACATTATACCAGCAGTTTTTCTCGCACTGCGCGAGCATTCTAATACGCGGATGGCGCGGACGATCGCCTCTGTAGCGCAGCGGCATTTTTGAGCAGCGTATGAAGCTCGCCCATAGCGTGACCGCTCAGTTTCGTGACCATAAGAAGCAATAAATGACTCTGCTATAACTCCGAACATTAGACAGTGACCGGACCGGCGCGACTAAGCAGAGTAATGGGGTTGACTTGGCGCCCTACTGGTATGATCAGAGGTCAACCGCACGCCCCCCCTATCCCCCCCCCCTCCCCCATCCTTGTGCGCACCTCCGTGCACGCCCAACATGCATCTGAAGGACAACACATAAGGTCGGTATCTGGAATTGCACTATTCAGTGAAATTCCGACTTCGAGAGAATTTAATTGCTAAAACGCATTTATATGACCGCGTGATGGCGCTTTCGTTGGGTTGTTCTAGAGTTACTGTATATGCTACCTTTAGGTAGCAGAGTTGCGCATAGGTCCGCCATCTTGCCCGCCGAGGCATCCACGTCATGCAGGAAAGCCACCCCCTTAGAATGTAGGAGCCGACGTGGCCCAGCTGCTCCGTGCGCTTTCTCGCTCGTTTATAACCCCTCACTGGCGCACGAAGAAAAAAAAAAGAGAACTCGAACAAATAATGACTTCAGATGAAACTGGCGCTATAGCTTGTTCGATGGCAGTCTCCATCGGAAGTAATATTTTTGCTTTAAATAGCGAACATGAAAACTTCGACTTAATTTGTCGAGATTCTCGACAAATTAAGTTCAGCAGATCGCTCGTTTCACGTATTTTTTGACGGAGCGCTTAGGTGGCTCGAGAAAACAATTACTGGAACTATCACTCCGTGTTTTAATAACGCAAGCAAACGAGAATTTTCCGCATATCTACGTAGCTGTGGCATAAAGTAAACACTCGGTGAGGTTTCGAATGCAATGCCGCACAGTGCCCGGACTGAATTATACTGTTTTGACAGACCTGTAAGGTGCATATTCACGCATTCACTCGCGCACAATTTTATTGTACCGTCCCGTTCGATTTATATCAAAGGCGCGCTAGCCAGCCGTTGACCAGTGGGCAGCACTGAGTCACGGCGCTACGCCGCACAGGCACTACTAACACTGACGTTCACTAAAAACGGACAACGCAAGGCACAACCACAACACCAACGAAAAACATTCCGCACTCAGCTGAATCGCCTCGCCGGAGTGCTTGGCCAGCGATGGCGATAGCGGTGGCACCGGCGGTAGAGCAGAGCAGCAGTGGTGGCGCGGCGGTCGCCAGCACCCGCGCGGCCGTGAAGTTGGCTTTCCCTCAAAAGGATGGTTTTTGCGCACGTGAGCGCGCTTGGCGAATGGGGGCGCGAGCGGCGAGTTCTATCAGAGGCGCAACTCTGCTACCTAAAGGTATCATATACAGTAACTCTAGGTTGTTCTACAGACTGACGAACGCTGGGGAATGAGCACGAAAGACGCCATGCCGATTCCGCACCCGAAAACAGTGTTCCGCGGACGGCCGCTAACTAGAAAGAAAGAAAGAAAGAAAGAAAGAAAGAAAGAAAGAAAGAAAGGAAGAAAGAAAGAAAGAAAGAAAGAAAGAAGAAAGAAAGAAAGAAAGAAAGAAAGAAAGAAAGGAAGAAAGAAAGAAAGAAAGAAAGAAAGAAAGCAAGAAAGGAAGAAAGCAAGAAAGGAAGAAAGCAAGAAAGAAAGCAAGAAAGAAAGGAAGAAAGGAAGAAAGAAAGCAAGAAAGAAAGAAAGAAAGAAAGAGAAAAAGAAAGAAGGAAAGGAAGAAAGAAGGAAAGAAAGAAAGAAAGAAAGAAAGGAAGAAAGAAAGAAAGAAAGCAAGAAAGAAAGAAAGAAAGAAAGAAAGAGAAAAAGAAAGAAAGAAAGCAAGAAAGAAAGAAAGAGAAAAAGAAAGAAAGAAAGAAAGAGAGAAAGAAAGGAAGAAAGCAAGAAAGGAACAAAGGAAGAAAGCAAGAAAGGAAGAAAGCAAGAAAGAAAGAAAGAAAGAAAGAAAGAAAGAAAGAAAGAAAGAAGGAAAGAAAGGAAGAAAGAAAGAAAGCAAGAAAGAAAGAAATGAAGAAAGAAAGAAAGAAAGAAAGAGAGAAAGAAAGAAAGAAAGAGAGAAAGAAAGAAAGAAAGAAAGAAAGAAAGAAAGAAAGAAAGAAAGAAAGAAAGAAAGAAAGAAAGAAACCCTATCGAAAAAAAAAAAACAGCGTTTCTATAGTGTCTCCCAGTGCGTTTCAGCGCACTGGGTGACATTGGAAGCGCTGTACAGTGTGCCCCAGTGTACGACAGCGCACTGGGACACACTGTACAGCGTGGCCAGTGCCTTCCAGTGCGCGGAAACGCACTGGGACACACTGTACAGTGTGGCCCAGTGTCTTACAGCGCACTGGGAGGCCCTGGTTACGCTGTACAGTGTTTGCCCGCACACATGGGAACACTGGCGCCACATTGGAAGAAACTGGGTGCGCTGGGTGGACATTCTATAAGACTTGATATGGGATCGCGAGATGTCGAGCGTAAAATTTGTCGCATATTTTCGAAATATTATTCTCAAAATAATATATTTTCAAAATATTATATTGGATCGCGAGACACCTGCCCGCGGGCGTACGTTTTCCCTGAAGGTTTGATCTAGCGTCGACAATGTAGTCTATATACCGCATCGAAAGAACTGATCATTCGCAACACAGTGTGACAGTAGTATTAGTCTGATAATCAAGATCAACCTACTCCAGCAGTCAGACCTTCCATATGAGCTCGTACCGCAGAAAGCGGCACGTCACCGGCAGCAGTTAGCCGCTGCAACGCCCAATCTCGGCGTTTTTAGCTTCTGATTTGTGTAATCGAAGGTGCACATATGACCTCGATTGAGTCAGTTATGACCGAAACCACATTTTAACTGTTATTATACTCTTCGTAATTGAATATCCGCAATCTTCACAGCGACCGTGGCTCACGAAGTACAGCCCTAAGCCTAATGGTCGGTTCGTAAAGAGTGAACTAGTGCGGCTGTAGTACGCAGAACGTAAAGAAGGAGAACAAAATATTTCCAACGGGTTACCAAAACAAAAGTGTTCAGTGTGCAGTTCCGACGGACGATGTTTTCTACATAGGTATGACTCACCGCTTAGCGAGTTAGTGCGGTTGCGGCAACATATCTGCAGCTACGCTAATAAGCTCTGCGGCAAAACGTGCCAGACAGACGTTCTGACCCAAGGCAGCACATAACAAACACAAGAGACTAGAATCCGCGTGTTTAAGCGATAAAATAAAAAAACATTGCTGATCCCTCCATCATAGGAATCGGTATGACACGAAAGTGAAACGTGTACTCACAGAAGTGGGGCTTATTGTTTAGTGATATATGAGAGCTTGTAGAATATGTATTGGTGTTTGGTAGCTATAGCATCGTTTGACGTGGACACACGCACGTTGACGCCTTGTGGCACATCTCCATCGCGACGACTACAGCCCATGATCATGAATTAACCGTTGTGGTAGCTGAAATTTTTAACGCATACCTGGACACAACGTATCGTGAATCCCGCGCAAAGATAACAAGTACACACTAACCACTGGTACTCGATATGGGCGTCTTCAAAGCGTCGTCTATTAAGGAGAGAAAGGGCACGGTGTGAGCTTCTGAGTAATAGGGTTGCCTACGCCATAGCTGGAGCCGCAAACGCGTCAGGGCGTTCCACGTCCCGCTGGGCTCGGTCTCGCTCCACCAAGGCACGATATTCGCTCGTCTACATCGTTGCCTTGCTGCAGTGCTTACTGCAGCAGTTTTGTTAGTCGGTGCAATCTCACCCGAAGTAATCGGCGGCGAAACACCATTGCTACACTTGGACGCTGCACGACTACAACAACCATGCCGACAACCATGCCGACAACGAGCTGTCACACGCTAACACGAAGCAAAAGGCAAAGAACATAACTGCGTCGGCGACTCCCTGATACTAGCACGGCCAGGGGTTTTTCACTGCTATCTAGAAGCTTTAACTATGGCCTCCAAGACTGCGCGCCGGCGCGCAATTTCGGACGCCATGCAATAACTGCGTCGTCGACGAATCGCTCTCTATCGGTGCTAATAAGTGCCATGCCGCCTTACTTCTCTTCACCGGTCACAGACGGCGGCACCACCCCGCCTGGCCAACAGAGAGCTCCGTGCGGGAGAAAATATGTGAGAGATATAAGACGCGTTTGTAAGGAGTCTTGCGTCTTCTTCGATAGCTCAGTCGGTAGAGCATAGGGCGCTTTTCGTCGCGACCTAAGGAGTCAGACGTTCGACGCCCGGCGGGGGAACCGTTTTTCCGAATATTTTTTTTTCTTTTGCATTTGATAGCGTTAATTTTACAACGTCATATCCGTGACGGAAATACGTCACTAAAGTCTTGGTGGACCCCGGCATAAAACACTTTCGTGCTAAAATATTGGCAATCGGAATCAGTTATAACATGAAAAAAAAGAAGCTCCGTCCTATCTTGTAAGTGTGGTTAAGGGTAAGGTGTCGGACTCGGAATGTGCAATGCGTTGGGGTGGTGGGTTAGACTCCCGCGTACTCTTTTTTTTTTTTTTTTTTGTCGCAGTGCTTGGCATCAATTACGATGGGGGGCATGAACAAAATTTTTAAAACTATTTAAAAGCCCCATTTCAGCCGATAAGTCTTGTCCCAGTGTGCAGTGCGCCAGCGTCCAGCATTCCTCGTGCATCGTCCCAGTACCCAGCGGCACACCGGTCCAATAATCAGGTATGGCGCTGGGTTTTCCAATAAGCAAGAAAGAAAGAAAAAAATTCCCCATCTCCCACCAAAGGGAACCATGTGTGGATGCGAAGCAGCGGGGGAGATACTTAGCTTGAGCGGGGAGGAACGTCGCCGCTCTCATTTCACGGCAGTGGTCCGGGCGCTCATCGCGGCGCTGCGCAGGAGAGAGAATGAGGCGCTCGCGCTCCGTCATTTTCATACCGCGGAACTACCGTGGCACCCCCCAGCGGAGTATGCAGCTGTCACACCACCTGTCGTTCGCGCCGTTCCGTAGAGGATTCCTAGAGGGAAGGATGGGGGGGGGACGTAGGAGAGGAGAGAGGGGACGTGCATGCGCTGTGGGGATGTGGGATGCGTGAGCCGCTCCGTAGAGTAGATGATTCCAAGAGGAGAGAGGGAGAGAGGACGCGCATGGGCTGTGGGACGCCGGAGCCGCTCCGTAGAGTACAGTATTCCTAGAGGGGGGAGAGGACGCGCATGCGCCGCTCCGTAGAGTACATGATTCCTAGAGTAGAGGAAAGGGGTGAGCGTAGGAGAGCACAGGGGAGGGGGACGCGCATGCGCTGTGGGACGCTCCGTAGCGTAGACGATTCCTAGAGGAGAGAAAGAGGGTGAGCTTAGGAGAGAGAGGGGACGCGCATGCGGTGTGGGACGCGGGAAGGAGGGACGGACTAAGCCCCCCTCCAAACACATGCAAGCAAGATTAAGGAATGGGGTCAACCTGGGCGACAGACACCACCTGCCTAGCCATTGCTCAGCAGCCTCTCTGTGCTCTCGGCCATGACTCAAGGAATGGGGTCAACCTGGGCCACAGACACCACTTGCCTAGCCATTGCTAAGCGGCCCCTCTGTGCTCTCAGCCATGACTTTGATGACTGTGTTAGGGTTGACGGCCTTCATATTACTACAGTGTTCTGGTTCGCATAATGGGTGCTTCCCTAATTCATGACACTGGCTGGACGCGGGACGCGGGACGGGGGGACGCGGGACGGACAGAGCCCCCGAGCATAAGATGCTTCGCATCTAAAAAAAACTTCCCCATCTCCCGCTAAAGGGAAGCATATGTGGATGCGAAGCAGCGGGAAGATAATTAGCTTGAGCGGGAGGAACGTCGCCGCTCTCGTTTCACGGCAGCGGTCCGGGCGCTCATCGCGGCGCTGCACAGGAGAGAGAATGAGGCGCGCGCGTTCCGCCATTTTCATACCGCGGAACTACCGTGGCGCCCCCCAGCGGAGTATGCAGCTGTCGCACCACCTGCCGTGCGCGCCGCTCCGTAGAGGGATTCCTAGAGGAGAGGACGGGGGGGGGGGGGGACCGTAGGAGAGGAGAGAGAGGGGGGAGGGGGACGCTCATGCACTGTGGGGGTGTGGGACGCGGGACCCGCTCCGTAGAGTAGATGATTCCTAGAGGAAAGGGAGAGAGAGGACGCGCATGCGCTGTGGGGATGTGGGACGCTGGAGCCGCTCCGTAGAGTAGATGATTCCTAGAATAGAGAAGAAAGGTGAGCGTATGAGAGGATAGAGGGAGGGGACGCGCATGCGCTGTGGGGGCAGTGGGACGCGGGGGCTGTTCCGTAGAGTAGAGAGAGAAGAAATGGTAGAGAGGAAAGGCAGGGAGGTTAACCAGGGGGGTGAGCGTAGTAGAGGAGGAAGAGGGGGGAGGGGACGCGCATGCACTATGGTGGTGTGGGACGCGGAAAGGAGGGACGGACTAAGCCCCCCTCCAAACACAAGCAAGCAAGATCAAGGAATGGGGCCAACCTGGGCGACCACCTGCCTAGCCATTGCTAAGCAGCCTCTCTGTGCTCTCGGCCATGACTCTGATGACTGTGGTAGTGGTTTACGGCCTTCATATTACTACAGTGTTCTGGTTCGCATAATGGATGCTTCCCTACCTAATGAAAGTGGACGGACGCGGGACGCAGGACGCGGGAGGGACGGACATAGCCCCGAGCATAAGATGCTTCGCATCTAAAAGAACAGCAGTGCGTCGGGCACTCACACGCGAAGTTCACTTGCCCCAATTTCCCCGAATGGGAAAGTGCTCCTGAATGTTTTTCATCATTATTGTGACGGCGCCAACTTTGAATCCCTTTATATGCTTGGGACAAATCTCGCACAACATTTATATTCTTCTTCTTACCATCATGAAGCGTACCACCCTATTTCAAAAAACCCAGTTTCACCGCAAATGCGAAGTAATAATATAGCAACAAATTGTAATGTTATAAAGGCTGGCAGCCAACTCGTTTGGATACGATATCGCGTATCTCTAAAAAATTTAGCAGTGGCTTCGCTCGGCTATGCCAGGATATACGTAGCGTGAGCTAAGGTTCAGCTGATTATTCTTAGCTTTCCTGGTTGTCTAGGATTAGTTTGATTATCACGCTTACCGCTGCTTCATTGACACACACACGGTATACGCATCATGTGTGCATGCGCATGAAATTAGAGGCGCTATGAAGCGGCTCCGGCACAGCGTCAGACTTGGCTACCGCGCAACGGAGGCGCACAGCTGGGCACGCGCCGGCGCCAATGCTTCTGCCGCGGCAAAGACGTCACTCCTCTGGAATGCGCAGACCGGCGAGGCTTGCGCGGCGGCGGCGGCTCTGGCGCCCCAGCTGTGACGTCACTGCTCCTCGCACATGCGCAGCACGGCTTTCCAGGAGGCACGCAAAACTTCTCAACCTCGGCCAGTGTAGCTCACGCTACAAGAACGCTGCTTTAAGAGTATACGCCACCCCAGGTAGAGTTGCTCTTTTCGCACAGTATATTCGCTTAGCGAGAGCAGCACGTGTACATGAGCCATCCGCGCTTATGCCTGCCGAGATAGCAGGCGCGCCAGTGCCCTTAGAATCAAAGTTCGCTGCTGCTGCTCTAGCGACTCCCCCCCCCCCCCCCCCTTTCGCATTCTCTCATGCTCGTGCAAGATGGGCGGTGCGTTTCCTCTCTGCTTGAGCAGTAATCGACGGCAGGTCTAACACGCAGGGAGATGTTATCGTATGCGCCCTCTGAGCGACAGAGATGGGCCGGCTCGATTGATTTCTGCTTCAGCCGCGCTCGTCCACCCCGCTCGCGCGCGTTTGGCCGCGGGTAGAAAATGCGATGAACGAGAGTTGTTATCAATTTGTACTTTATACGGAACATGACGGCGATGGCAACGGTGATGGCAAAAACCCGTTGAGAGTGTCCAGATAATTGGCATCGCAATAAAAAAGATAAGAATGTAGCCCGAGGTCTCGACCTTCGAGGTGTCATGCTGATGGCGTCGCAGTGCGATCGAAGACACAAGTTATAATCGCATTAAACAATATACTGTCATCGCACTGAGTCATTATAGGAAACACATACCATATTATTACTACTTGCATAACATATTACTCTTGCATGACACTTGCATACATTAATAATGAAACGACCGCAACGACTTGCACATCACGTGATTCGTGTCACTATATAAATAGCATGCTTGTTACATTGGGCATGGATGCTGTGACCTGTCAGTCATGTTTGTCGTACATACCTATAAGTAAGTAATGTGATGCGAATTTAATATGCAGCAATGTAATAAAGTAGCCATATTGTTACCGCGATGTAATCGTTTCATTTTTATCATGATACACATGGCATGCATGCCATGCTATTCCCGTGATGGTGTGATGAGTGAAGTGCGCGTTTGGGAAAGTGCGCGAATGTGATGGTGACCAATGAAAGAAGAGAAGGACGACGGCAAGAACTGCGGGTGTGGAGAATAGAGGAGAATTGACGAAGATGTGGCAATACTGCACGCGAGGAAATAGAAGACACGCCCAGCCAATCAGCATCCTCCACGGGAATTCGAAAGCGAAAGGCCACGGTGGCAGGAGGGTCCAGAGGCAGACGTGGTCGAGACGTGGCGGAGCGAAGGTGTCCAGGGCGCGGGAGTGGCGGTCGGCGGAGTTCCCGTGCAACGGCCGCTGCGGGCTCCCACCTGGGCGCGAACCCAACCTTCGTCCGAGCGTCTGGCGTTGGCCGGACCCACGCTTCTCATCGCCTGGCGTTGGCCAGGTAAGACCAGCGTTTCTCCTGTCAACCACAGTCTTCGGCTGGCGAACGCCGACAGGGCGTCCGGCCGTTGACCCCGACTAGCCGGGCGCGTCCATCTACTTCTTCGCCGACAGTTGAGCGTCGCCACCACCTCTTCGGCCTCCGACGCCTGCGCGTGCTACTCACCCATGATGCCCATGCCCTTCCTCACGAACGGTGACGCTTTTCGATGACTTGCGCGTTAGCCCATGTCGCTTGTAGCTATAATGTGTTCGTGTAACTGGGGTTGTGTTTGCCGAGTGCTCGTTTGTTGTATAAATGCGCTCTTTATGTTGCAAATATATTTAGTTTTGGTGCGGGTGCCCACAAACGGCCTCGTATGTTCTTGATGACGTTTACGTCATCACTGTAGTTAATCACGAACCGACACGAGAGCGCATAGATTAAATAGCCTCGTTACAGATGGTCAGTGATCGACGTTCATCATGAATTATACTGTCATGCAAAAAAAAGGAAAAAAAGAAAAACAGCTGTGTATGTCCGATTACTTGCGGAGACCAATAATGCAGTGTCCATATTAAAGGTTAGCGCATTTTCTGAGGCAGGCTCACAAAAATTGGAAGTTGGTATATTTACCGCAACCAATAATTGATAATTATTGAGATTCTGTTGTTTTATTCTTAAATACTAACCAGCGGTTCGCCCTGGCGGTGCAACCTTCCTGAGTCATTCATTGTATTGATTGCAATGCGCGAAATGTCAGCATACTTCATTTTCTCTCACTAATTATGGAACTGTAGGTGATGAGGTTGGGCTGATTGTAATTTTCAACACGCAGTGATTACGCTACAGCGCGAGCATTATATAGACACGACATTATTTAGAGCAAATATTTCTTATATCGCTATAGAGTCGAGTTTGTGAGTTCGCAATCGGGAAGCGACGGAAATCATGTTATCAATGTCTTGCCAGCCATGACGATAGTGGTAACTGTAATGTTAACAGAGGGAGTCCCAGGGTTGCCAGGCTTGGTTAGTTTGCGACGATCTGGCTACTTTTTTAGGCTGGTGGGGACCGAAAGGCCGTCTTGCCTAATAGGGTATTTTGGATACTTTCTTCTTTTCTCGATATGAACTAGAGTATACTATCGTATGACGTCACAGCCGTGGCGTTCGAGCATGCGGTGTCAAACATGGCGATGAAGGCGTGTTTCCATCTCTTATACCAGCTTCCAAAATTTAATTTGGTGCTTACGTTGCCAAAAAAAAAAAAAAAAGCAAAGAAGAAGGCTTTCGGATACGTGGCCTGGACTCGGGGACATACATTGCATGGGTTTGGCAGATCACCTATTTCATAACGCGACTTTAAACAGTGCAAGGAAGTGAACAGGACAATCAAAAGCTCTGTTCAACCTGGACGCTCTGCATTTATAGACCTTTTCACTGAAGGCTCCCTGGGCGCCGCCATAGTGCTCTCTGGGCTGTTGTTAACATGCGTGACCCCCCCCAAAAATGCACGCCCGAGCCTGTGACGTCGGCTTTTGTGCTCCCGTGCAACAGCCCAGAAAGGAGGGGATCCTCCTCTCCGGTAAAAAAGGTCTATTGACTTTAGAAATTGGGCATCAGACAAATTGTCTGTTTTATTTGTTAGAATGACGTACGGACTGCGCTTCGGGTATGTTAACCGCTGTTAAACCATCGCGAAAGTGATAATTTAAGCTTCATTCCCAGGAACTGCAATTTTGAGCAAACTTATGCAACGTTCATCAGCACCGCATTTCTACCTTTCAAGTAGTCATTTTACACTACGGCAAGGTTGGTGTTTCTAGTCCTTTTAAAAAGGGTCAAGCAGGACGCGCGATGAGAGTTTCATTTGTACTACAGAGCAAGGAATTTCGTTATTCTGAATGAAATGACTGCGCAAGTCAACATTCAATGCTTTAATCTCAGCAATTATGATGTTGAATGTTCTTGCTATACACCTTTACATTTCCACCCAAAGGATCTTGCATTAACTGATTTGAAGAAAAACGTCGCTGTTATTTTGACACATACCTGGCTACGTTTCACTATTCTATTGAACTTACCTCAAGTTGGCTCACTGTTTGGCTAGGTTTTCAAATTTCGTGAGTATCTTTTTTGCCTTTTAGACCTGCCAACCCTGTTCAAGGGACATTTTCAGCACAGAGGAGAGCGCGAATCGATAGATAGATAGATAGATAGACAGATAGATAGATAGATAGATAGATAGATAGATAGATAGATAGATAGATAGATAGATAGATAGATAGATAGATAGATAGATAGATAGATAGATAGATAGATAGATAGATAGATAGATAGATAGATAGATAGATAGATAGATAGATAGATAGATAGATAGATAGATAGATAGATAGATAGATAGATAGATAGATAGAGTGAAAACGCCTCAATTATGCCGAAAAAATGCTTCGCATTAAATGAAGTGAAAAAAATCACAAAGTGCTTTGTTTCTAATTTTATTTCCGTACAATACATGCTCTCCTTCTCCGCTTCTTTCTGACAAAAAACCAGCATCATGGTTAAATAATAAAGGTCTTCGGAGCAATAATATCTGAAGTTCCAAGGTCCAGGCATTGGTCCGTACCCTGGTCCGTATCCCGGTCTTGTCAAGCTGTCTGAAGGAAGAGAAATGCACCATGGAAATTAAGAAAGTAAAACGAAACGCTCTCTTTTTATGTAGGCCTAATGTGACTGATTGTTAATAGTGCACAGCGGTGTATTTTGATTTTTTTTTTCGTACTATTGTCACGTGGTCATGACATCGACTAAGGCAGCAGTGGGCGTGTGCAAAATGAAACTCTTTATTTGGCTGAACTTGGGGCCGGGAAATGCAAACTCACACTACAGTAAGCAATGCGCACTGTACACTGATATCGGCGAACACAGCGTCGGCCGTCGATCAAACTGACAAGGGGTCAAGCGCGCCGGCTTTTATACATGTGTCATCGAACATTCCAGCGTTATCGCTGAAATCCAGATCTGACTCTAATGTTTGCGTCGAGCACGTAATCGCATCGGAAGGTTCTAAGATTATCTAGATAGTTGCCAGTCATTCGGGCGTCTGGTGGTAACATGAAAATCATGAAAACAGCAAGAAACGAGTGGCTGTAGCATTGCCCCCCCTCTGAAAAGGAATCGTCAAGGTATCTGAAAGCTGGTAGCGTAACTTCCGTAAAAGCCAATGTATAGCCTAAGTATTTGGCGGCTCGTTACCACAGTGGCCATCTCAGTTTCGCGCGGTCAACTAACATAAAAAAAAGTCACAGTTTCGCCACAAACCGAAGCAATGAATGCGATACCAATAAATTGGAATGTCAAGCGACGAATGGCAAGCAGGTCGAAACGTGCAGCGCGCTGCTCACGCACATGACGCACGAAAACAACACGCACAGGACGAGCGCGAACTAACAACGTTCACAGCTCGACACTTAACGCACTGCTCAAACAAAAACGACGCACTAAACGTATTCACAGGTAGAGACGAGCGCGAACTAACATGTGTCACAGTTGTTACTTCGCTGTGTTTGAAAAGCGTGCCCTTTTCGCAAACGGGAGGACTGCAGCGAGCGAAGTGACCTTCGTGCGCTCGCTGACTACAACGCAATCGTACCGGCGTAAGCCCAAGACGTACAATTCTACCCCACCTCGAGATAAGCGCGCGCGCGCACGGGCGTCTACCCCCCACGGCGCAAAGTACGCGTGGGAGATGAGCACATGAGCGCGCGCGTCGCGATGAGTGGGGTGCCGAGCTAAAGCCCCGCCGAGCGCGTTCTTTGCACCATATCTCGCTGGTAATGCTGAAAACGCGCTGAAAACACGCTGTATATAAATAGCTTGCCATTTGAACGTTGAAGGACGTGCGCTTTCGTGGCTCAGCGGTTAGCTCCGCGCGCTGCAGAGTGAGAGGTCCCTCGTTCGATGCCGCGCATCTGAAACATTTTTCTGAATTATTTTTCTTTGTGGCTTTTATAAATATATAGATACATATACATATACGGGACATGACGGCGACGGCAAAAACCAGCCGAGAGTGTCCATATAAATGCTAACGCAATAATAAAATATGACGTCACAACCGGAAGTGGCAGAGACGTCGCGCATTTGCACTACACGGCGCGAAATTGAAATGTTTTCGTAATTGCTTATATTTTACATGCTTTTGCTAACTACGCAATTTTACTGCGCCTGCTCGCTAATTGCGTGGGCGAGAGAAAAGGAAGATCAACAAGAATGATTGGGGAAGCAAGCTTGTTTTATTAGCCAAATGGTGTACTTGCAATATAAAATACTTTGCAGATGAGCGCAATAGCACAATAACACAAGAGCACAATAGCAGTCTGAACTTTCGGACATACCCTCCCCTAAATCCCTCCGTTACCCACTCCGGACAAATCCTACAGAGACGTCTCCAGACGCGAACTCTCTCTTCCCCTCAGCTGTTGTCCCACTACTGTGCCACTTCTCCTGAATGCTCCTTGTGCGGCGAACCTCACGCCACCCTTTCCCATATTCTTTTCGGCCCTGCTGATCCTCCCCCGCAGGGTCAGCCTGCCATTTCCAGGTGGAAGGACTGGGAAGCGACCTGCTCTCGTCTGGGAACGCGGCGTTGTAGCTTGCTGCGGTGACTCGGGCTGCCGATGTCATCGCGGCGAGAGGCATAGCCGTGTAGACGTGGAGTGGGGCCACACGGTGGTCCAGAGACCAGGGGGGCTGTCCAAACACACTTGCCAGTAAAGTTTTTCTGTCTGTGTGTCTGTGTCAAAGTACTAGGGTCACTACCGTATAGGGACTCAAACATCTCCCTTTAACTACATCGTGGAGCCTCTCGGAGAGCCGGAACTGGGAGGGTGGTGTTCCTCACTGGCTGTAAGTTCTACGGGCACCAGCGGCTGGTCCTGATGGAGAGCAGTGCTCGGTAGAGGAGCATCACCACGCCGTTAAAACTGTGCTGAAAACCGTCAGCGCAGAGGACTCTCCAGGGCGGCAGCTCACGTAAGGCGTGTTCGAGATAGAATACAGCGCAAGCCAGTACCTTCCGATGGCAGAGGCTGCGCACTTGGTTTACGAAACGGGATGCTCCTCTAATGAACCAGAGTACGAACTTTTTAACGCCATAGTGCTAAAGAGCTCATTTCGCTGAAATTTCGATGCTGGTGTCGGCGTTGGTGTTGGCGTCATTGGTTGCGAGCGAAAACGCATCATCCTGTCCATGACCAAAAAATCTAGAAACATGCAAATAACTAAATCATAAAAAAATTGGCCGCGTATCAGCGTGCTTCGCTGCAAAAGTCGTCGAAAGACGAGTCTTCTGCCGACCGTACTACAATGACTTGCCTTGCCTCAGACAGCGCCTCCTCTATGTTGGATCGGCCGCATCTGGCTGGCATTGATAAAATAGAGGAGGCAGTGCGTGAGATATGGACGCCATCTGGCAGTGACATCGAGAAACGTGAGCTTGTGCAGAACCCAGGGCCACTGCCAGCGACAGCACCATATCGGCCGAGGACTTTTTCGTGCATAGCGTCGCAGTTCGTGCATAGCGTCGCATTTTCAGCTCACCCTAAGAAACACTAGCGTCTTTAGAATTACGTACCTGTATATTTTCTTGTAAAGGAACATACCACCTACTACTTACGTAGTGATGTTGCGCCTCAGATATACGTAATGTTTGTTTTTTGATCGACAATGTTCACAAGTATGAACACAAACGCCTGTTCAAGATGGCTGGGCGTTCAGCAAGTGAATAAATTTTGGCCGGGTGGCAGAATCGAGTGACAGACAGACAGATATAAAGACCGACAGACAGACCAAAATTTCTGCGTTGAAGTATCCCAAGAAAGACTATCGTCTTTGAAACATTGGTTCTAGTGAGAATCGAACCCAGGCCGTCTGCATGGTGGTCAGGCGTTCTACGACAAAGCAACGCTATTGCTTGGAACTTCTTCGGAAAATGAACACTATATGGATGTCAAGTAGTGTAAGCAGTCTCCTTAACTCATGTAATATTGCGTGGCCGAAGCGTGGAAGCGCGCTTGGCGTCTAAACATGGGAATTGCGGAACGAGTAGGTGTTTCAAAGGCCAACTCATTACAAAGCCCTAGGACATATTTATTCATCAGCAGCAGCAAAAGCATCATCAAAATGAACAGCTGCGTAGGTTCACGTTTCCCTTACTTTCACTTTATTTCCTTAATGACCCTATGTGGAGCATTACAGAAGGGGTGGGTGTAGAGTGAAGATGCATGGCATTTGACCATTCAGGATGAGAAATGAGCTCTTTAGCTTCAATGAAAGCTTCAGGGTTGGTGATGGCAACGATGACGTAGGGAAGGCCGTCCCAGTCTACAATGGTACGTGGGAAAAAAGAAGACGAGAAGGTGATAATGCGGGTTTAGGGATGCGTAGTGGGCCCTTCGCTGATTCACAAAAGGAATAGTTATAGCGCAGTGGGTACTCAATACATGTATTTGAAGTAGACATTCCAGTATAGTTTGAAATGGCCAATGTTACGCGCACAGGCGTTTGTTTCCTTACGGCACAGTTGAGGCATTCACCGAGAACCGAAGCCAGCCTAGCGATTATGCTGCCGTGTTGCACTCTTGAAGGCGTAGCTCAAGCGTCTACCCAGGTTTTCTTTCAGCCGCAGACGCCTCAGGGAGCGACACTAATAGGGCAAGATCCCTGCACCCCCCAACGTCATTCTGGTAACATATGTCCGCAGACAGGAATCGACAAGCGTTAAAATAGTTTTCAAATGGCCTCGTGCACATGCACAATCTTTGCCCCAAATTCTGCCCCCCCCCCCTCCCCCCCCCCCCCCTATCATACACCCGACAGGTAAGCGATAGAGCACAGGCTCTGGTATTCTAGCTTCCTTTCTTTCTTATTTTCCGCGAGTTACCGGAGAAGACGTTGGCTCGGGGCTTGCTCTGCCATGGATGCACCCCTCACTGCATCCCGCTCAAGCGGAGGAACAAAGTCCCCCCCCCTCGACCTACAAAGGCGCGTCGCCGAAGCCTCCTTATAATTTTAATTTACTTTTTCATTTTTCTTACCTATATCCACGGCACCTGCCCCCCTCCCCCCGAAACGGCTCTTGTTTTCCCATTCTCTTCTCTGCTTGCTCTAGCAAATAAGCCGAGGCATAACCACGATTTGGGGGGACATGTGCACGTAGCGCCATCTCTCACGGGCGACAGCAGTGGCCTGCCGTAACGGAAATAGGCGAAAAAAAATGTGTCATGGAAACAGCTCGTTGCCGAAAACGGCTCCCGGTTATATCTAGCAGAGACCCATTGGAACATTCTGATAAAATTGCAGTGTCCCACTACAAACCGCATGGCGCTTCCCAAAGTGCTTAATAAGTACATTGGGGCCCCATGCCTTTCCAATTTGCGGTGTTCAGTTGTCCTGGGTAGCCACACACTATGTGGAGCTATACTGGATTTTTACCAGAATGCTTCAGGTGGTCTCTGCGACATATAACGGGAAGTCGCTTTCGATAACTAGTTTTTTTTCGTCAGATATAATTTTTTAGCCTACTTCCCATTCCGTTATGCCAGGGTGTCGTTGCTGAATCCGTGAGATGGCGCCACGTACAATATGTCCGCCAATCCTGGGAATGAGAACCATTGGACACAGTATACGTCAGCACTGCCAACATGACTGATTTACTATTTTCCTCCTTTCCTTCCTTCAACTAAGATTGACAAAGACGATGTGGAATGTTTGCATAGTGGCGCATTATCTCTTAAAACCTGAAAAAGACCGGCTGACCGGTCGACACAGTTAGGAAAAAGTCAGTTTCGCCGCAACGGCGAAGTAATGAATGCGATAGCAACATCCTAGCTCCGGCGAAACCCAAAAGTTTTAGAATTTGGGACCCAAGGAGCTAAGGGAACTAAGATATTTCTGAGTCGCCATGGAGCATGTGCAGAACGCAAGCCACTCTCCGACTCTTGAACTCGCTTTCACAAAGTCCCTGAACAAAAACTTTATGACCAAGGACCCTGTAGCGTCCTCCTTCGGGCGGTGAACAAAACCGGAGAGCGCGTGACCTCAAGTGAAGAAAATAAAGACGGCGCTTGGCAGTGGCCCGGGAGGTGAGTGAGTGAGTGAGTGAGTGAGTGAGTGAGTGAGTGAGTGAGTGAGTGAGTGAGTGAGTGAGTGAGTGAGTGAGTGAGTGAGTGAGTGAGTGAGTGAGTGAGTGAGTGAGTGAGTGAGTGAGTGAGTGAGTGAGTGAATAAACTTTTCTATGTTCCAGCAAAACGAGATAAAATGCGCTCCCGGCTTGTCCCGCGACGGGACCAACAGGTCTGGTCTGCCAGCCCGATCACGAGCGTGTTGGAGAGGATTTGATCTCCATAGGCCGGGTATCTCCCTGGGTATCGTGTCCCCGCTCCGAGTGAACACGTGAATGTCACGTTCGGAGACCGGCTACGAGCCTTTGTGTATGCCTCCTTTTCCTATTCTGTAAAGCAAGTGCTCGGACTTTGTTGGGGAGCACCTTAGTCCGGTGGGTAGTAGCCTCCTCTTCCGTCACGTCTATGGCCTTTTGCATGGCACTTTCCACTTGCCCTTCACTACCACCGGTGCACCAGATCGTGATGTCAACGGTGTAGATGGTGTGTTTGATACATTCGACTGATAGCTTCCTCGAGAGGCTGACTATGCAGATATTGAAGAGAGTGGCCGAAATGGCCGACCCTTGCGGTGTGCTCCATGGGCCCAGGAGCACTTCGTCGGAGACGTAGTCTCCGATCCGCACCTTCGCTTTCCTCCTGGTCAAGAATGAACCAAAGTAGTTATACAGTCTGAGGCCCAGCTTGAGGTCCATGACAGGAGGCAGGATCTATGAGTCGAGAGCGTTATTTATTTATTTATTTATTTTATTTAAACATACTCTCAACCCTTTGTTGAGGGTTCTTACAGGGAGGGTAAAAATAAATACTAACAAACCAAACAAACAGGTACATCAAGTGGCAGCGAAATCATTTAAATACATGTCTAAAGATTTTTAGGGGCGACGCTCCTTAAGCCGTGGGTCGTGCGTCCTCGATGTATGTAGTTGTAGGTAGCCACCTCACGTTTAGTTCTTGGAATGTCCGCTAGATGGCGGTACTTGTCTATGGTGAATATATTTAGGGGCGAAGCTCCTTATGGCATTACCTTGGCGGTCCTCGGTGATCCATGCATCCTGAGTAGCCAGTAGGCACTGGATTTCGACCTCCAAGGTAGTGCCTGTGTGAGATGTCTCCTGTGCGTGATTAAACAATAAAAAAATTCACAACGTACATGTAAAATTAAAGTGAGCTGCGAGTTGCCATGACTCTCATCAACCCTTTAGTATAAATGCGCCCGATCTCACGTCGTTGATGATGTACTGCGCAGAATTCGCGGAAGATTACCGGTTTACCGATGCACCTCCGAAGCTTCGCCCACTCATCATCATTCACTCCGTGGATATGGTGTCGTTATCTCCAGTTCTCGTCTCGTTTCCGAGAGGGCGCTGTCCTATAGACATGCGTACAATATGGCGGTTGGGTGAAGGTACGCTAGATGGCGTTGGCGGTGCAGCTGCTCTCCGATTGCGCGGACCGCCGTACGAGTGCGCTTGCCGGATCGTGCTGCTTGGCGGACTATGGACGATGACCGGTCGTTGAAGTTTGAATAAAATTTCACACACGCTATCGCTTTGATTACTGCTGGGCGAAACCACTGAAGATTTCATGGTGTAACCATGATTGCTTCAGTCACCATAACTCTCATCAACCCTTTAGTATAAACGCGCCCGATCTCACGTCGGTGATGATGTACCGGGCAGAATTCACGGAAGATTCATGGTTTACCGATGAACCTCCGCAGCTTCGCCCACTCATCATCATTCACTCCGTGGATATGCTGTGTTTTTTCTAATTGGCAAACATCGCTTGCATTTACCACAATACTCGGTAACACATTCCAAAGCTCAATCACAGCTGGGAAAAAGAATAACGAAACACGTCACTGCGAGCAAAGTATGACAGTACAACATAATTGTGATTGACACGACTTCTTCATTTCCCTGGTAGCTTCAAGTATTCATCTTTGTTAATTTTTAGTTGTCCACGCGGTATTCTAAAAAAGACTTTCAGCCGGTCCTTTAGCCTTCGCGCTTCTAGTTCACAGTTCACAGGACTCTAACATCTGCGAAACGGAATCTAAGCGGCGGTAATTTGTGCATATGAAGCGAACGGCACGGCGTTGAACTTTTTCTAATTTTTTTCTCAGGCATTTTTGGTGAGGGCTCCACACAACCGAGGCATATTCTAGTAATAGACTAATGAGTGTTTTGTAAGAGAGAAATAAACTTTATTATGCGACCAGGCGCGCGTTCTCCTCGCCCATAGGTGGGTGACTTCCTCATTCCAGGTAGCCATGGCTAGCCGCCGACGCCCGAGCCCTTTCCACCAGCCGGAGCTGGTCCTCAGGGTTTACAGACGTCAACAACGCCTCCCACTGGTCTTCGGGATTTCCTTGTCCGCTCTGTTCATCCGTGGGTGGGATACTCGGGTTGTTTCGACAGCCCCATACCATGTGGTACAGGGTGTTGGCAGAGTCCGGGCAGTATTGGCAATTCCTACTGTAGTTGCCGGGGTACATTCTGTGTAGTAGAGTACCGTGCGGATAGGTGCCCGCCTGTAGTCTTCTCCAGGTCACCGCTTGTTCTCTACTCAGCCTTTTATGAGCAGGTGGATAGTAGCGTCGTTGCTTCCGGTAGTGCGCGAGTATGTCGGAGTATTTTCTCGGTATTGCCTCCTCTACGTTTCCGGAGTCCGAGTATCCCTGCGGAATAGCCCGGTGGGTATGCTCTCGGGCTGCGGCATGCGCCGCTTGGTTCCCCGCTAGGGATTCGTGCCCCGGTGTCCAGAGGATACTAGCGTCTTCGAAGTCGCACTTTAGGAGAATTTCAAGGGCTGATTTGCCAATTGATCCCTTTTGAAATCTTCGACACGATTCTTGTGAGTCCGTCACGATCGTAATTGACGAAGAACTCGTACTGATGGCTAACGCAATGCCCAGTTCCTCTGCGGTGGTTGCATCATTGGCGTATGTCGAAGCGGCAGTGAGCTCTCTACCCTCTTCATCAACCACGCAGGCTATATATTTGTTTCCCCCCTGGGTAAGTGTTTTGTAAGCCACCAGTTTTATATCTCGTGTAGCTTGATGTAATTTTTGCCTTAAAAAACCTAGTCTCTGGTTCGCTTTCGAGCACACATTTTCTATGTGCGTGTGCCATGCGAGATTTTGCGGGAGAGTGACCCCTAAATACTTAAATTGGTTAGCATGTACTAATAAATTACCGTCAATACAGTAAAGAAAAGGCATAACGTTTGTTTTTCGAGTCATATGTGTGTGTATGTTGATTTATTGTAGTTTATTTTCGTGCCCCATAAGTTGCACGATTGGCCGAATTTTTCCAAACAACGACTAATTCTGACTTGATCGTGTGCGCTAGTTACGGTAGAATAAAATAGGCAGTCATCTGCAAAGAGTTTTAATTCTCACTGGATGTTCAACTACTGTAAAGATATCATTGATATATATAAGAAATAACAGAGGGCCCAATACCGAACCCTAGGGAACACCTTAAAACACTTTGAGTGGACTCGACGAACTGCCATTTAAACGTACCATCTGAGTTCGACCACCTAAGTGTTCTTTTATCCAAGTGACTAATCTTTCATCAATACGAAGTTCTCTAAGTTTAAAAATTAGCTTGTCATGAGACACTTTATCAAAGGCCTTTGCAAAGTCGATGCAAATGACGTCAATCTGTTGCTTATCGTCCAAGGCCGCAGCAAAACCGTGAACAACTTCGATTAATTGTGTAATGGTATATAGTTCAGCTCGGAAGCCATGCTGGGATGAGTACAATAAGCTGTTCTGTTCGAGGAATTGTAAAATGTGTTTATCTATGATGTGCTCTCAAAGTTTACAACTAATACATGTGGGTGAAATGGGGCGGTAATTGTTTACTAGTCTGCGATCACCACCTTTGTATACCGGTATTACATCTGCCCTACGCCAGTCCATGGGTAATGAATGTGTATTTAACGCTTTCTCAAATATTACTGTTAAGTAATGGGACATCCATTCAACATAGCGCTTCAGGAATTCTGGACAGATCCTGTCAGGCCCACTCGATTTTTTCCCATCTAGGTTCAGCAGCAGTTCGAACATTCCTTTTCGTTTCATTGTCAATTTTTCCATTGGGTAGCGTATAAAATACTCTAAGTGCTCACCCGCGTTAGTGTTCGTATTGCTGGTAAACACAGACAGGGAAAAGTATTTAATATTCTCAGCAATGTCAGCCGTATGTGTTAACGTTTCTCGTCCCCGGAACACGATCTGGTAGCTTCGTGCAGGGCTCTAGCAAGCGTGTTTCTGATTGCATCTTCTGTTTCTCTCGATGAGGATATGTTTGAGCAAGCCCCAGGACTCGCCTTGTGTATCTGGCCGTCGATCGAGTCGCAGACCTCGTCCCATTGCTGCTTGCAGAGGGTTCAACAATGATCTTCGATGGTCTCGTTGACCTCTGAGATATTTATTTTCCCTTATTGTTCGGTTGAATCTTTGCCCCTTCAACCAGAGAAGCCGCGCCTGCTTCGCCTCAACCAAATGGGCTAGCCTGCTATCGTCATTTCTACCACCACATCGGTGACGATCTTCTTGCTGGAAGACTCCGCGTCGCTCTTGATTCGTTCAGACCAGTCTTCCAGGTCTCTGGAAGTGGGTGCACTGTCGTTACCACGCAGCTCGCGATAATGATCTCAATCTGTGAAGCTGAACTCTCTAGATTTACTTCGGTTGATGTGGAAGAGGATCTCGAGCACATAATGGTCGCTACTTAAATCTATCGCGGTGTTACCCCCACTCCGCTCTCTCAATGTTCTTCATGAACACCAGACCGGGGTGGTACCCCGAGTCACTGAGTGGCCGATTCTGGTCGGGAACGCCTTGTCCGTAATGAGCGTGAGGTCCATTTCGTTGGTGTTCTGCCAGAGACCCGGCCCTTGCTCGTGTCGTAGACGTACCCCCATAGTTCGTAAGAGGCGTTGAAGTCCCCGATGACGACAAGGGGATGGTTGCCGACCAGGTCAAAATGCAAGATATATACCGTGGTGTTACGGTTTTGCTATCACTCAAGCGTCGCCAGCGCGAAGTCGGCGACGGGAATGACAGCGGGTTCGTCCGTTCCGTACGCAAGTAGAAACAGTGAAGAAATCGGAGAAGTGTTTGGACCAAACAACAGCTTTACTCGAGCTATTGCGGCACAAGAACTCTAAATACAACACTTCAGAAAAAACTAACAATAAACAAATAGAGTCAAACAATAAGCTTACAAAAATACACAAGATCAATTAACGCGAAACTAACAATGGAATGAGATTAACAATAAAGGCGGGAAAGTTCGATGATATAAACAGGTGAAGCATACGTGTGATGACCGGCAGCGTTGCGTCCACGACGATCGGAAGCGAGAAGTCCCGAAGATTTCTGGCACGACTGCGATGTCGGTGGGTCCGAGTTGCAACGCCGATGTTTCCGGGAGTTAGTGCTTGAAGGAGATCTCAGGCAGGTTGAGCTAACCTGAGATTGAAGTCCCGATGCCTACGTTGCAGACGTGTCTCAACTAGGCGAACGGCTAAGTTTAGGTGGCCAGCCGATACAAAGCACACACCAAAAACTTCTAGGAGAGATACTCGTTGATCTACTTCTACTCCATGCTTGTCAAGCAGCTAGACTGATTAGCAGGGCGATATCCTGCGCTTAAATCTCCTTCGTGTCCCCTCACTCTCTTCCTGGGGAAAAAGGGACCATCAACATGGGTCCAATCATGCGCGTTTCTTTGTCGCAAAAGTCCGTCCTCTAAATCTTGACGACGCCCCTTTTTAATTAGGGGAGGGTTCTCCATTAATCCAAAGAGACAACCCGTTTACGGTGACTGCGTAGGCGGCTCGTGCACGTGCAGCTCCTACCGTGGGAACGCATCTTGCCTCCATTCTCATGCCGAGCGTTTGTAGCCAAAAAGTTCAGGGCTCACTGCGGATTTCCGTATACCTGCCGTCGCCTCGGTACTGAACAAAGAGACAACTTCGGCAGCGACACTCCCTTCCGCTGCTCTTCGTGGCTCTACGAAAAACAAGTCCCTGACGTCCAAGACGGTGCGCCGGTCAGCGGGTTGGGTGCGGCGCGCGTTAAAGCATGACGAGGGGGTCGAAAAAGTGGCATTCCGTGACACGTGGATATAGTTCAGCCGAAGCGTGGGAACGCCTTGGCCTATAAGAGCCACCGGGTTCCCACGAGCTCGCGCCACCATGAGCCACAGGGCGCTCTTCTTTGTTCCTGGCCTACTGGCCATGAGTGGCGCAATGCTACAGCCCTAAAATCGG
Organism: Rhipicephalus appendiculatus; assembly: GCA_030522465.1. Classification (NCBI taxonomy): domain Eukaryota; kingdom Metazoa; phylum Arthropoda; class Arachnida; order Ixodida; family Ixodidae; genus Rhipicephalus; species Rhipicephalus appendiculatus. The sequence continues at coordinate 25,080 of JALIZH010019849.1, forward strand.
AAACCAGCGTGGGTTTCCGTCGATAGGATGGAAACTCAACGCGGGCGACGTACAGCATGATCCGCGTCTCACATAATTTTAATTTCGCCGTGTGTGGTATCCCATGCGTTTCACCCAACCCCGCGAGAGTTTGTATTCTGAAGTTGGTATCCTGGATACCGAATGGCATGTGGTTTAATTAACTAAGGCAGCCCACTTCGGAGCGAGGGGTCGCAGGTTCGAATCCCCGGTCGCACATTGTGAAAAATATTTGTTCTGAATTATTGTATTTGTGGCTTGTATGTATACATACGTACGTATATAGTACGGACGTGACGGCGACGACGAAAACCCACGGAGTGTGTTTACCCGCTTTTTCAATGTCCCACCTATGAGACTGGCGATCGTCAGAAATGTAAACGTTATATTTCTCACGACGGCCGGCCCGAACCGTCGTTATATTCTCAACATGGGTTTCTTTCCTTCAAATTATACGCCGGTGTGCAACAAGGAGCCGCTGACACATATATATGTATATATATATATATAGATGGGTGGTGCCGAATGTCACGGCACCACCCCTGCCAAAAGTTTTCATGTTCATGAAATCACAGTAATAAAACTGACAACATATATTCCACTTCTCTATAGTAAGAGCACTTCATGCAATGCATTTTTCAGAACTGTTTTATTAGTGCCCTATTTGATACCACCACAACCCACGGCGTTTCTTCATTCGGCAGAACTGTTTGTTTCGGCAGTTTGCTTCGGCCGTGGTCGCGGTCGTGGACGTTGCGGCCGTTTCCCTGGTTTTGCTGGAATAAGAACCGGGTGCACATAGACGATCAGTAAATGAACCACAGCGTTGTAAATTCTGCACAGACGTTAATGTTCATGAACAAAGGCCACTGTTGCAGGGCAACTCAAGTTCCCAAGTGAAGTGCCTTAGAGCACTGACTCCGCATCACTGAAATTCTTTTAGTTATTATGTGTGTGGTAGAGTCAAAATATTTGCAGCGGCCTCATACATCGGGTGTACCAGCTAAATCGCACCAAGATTACACAAAAACAATGCCCTCTAGGCAAGTTCTACCTGTTTTCTTTCAGTGGTAATCATGTGGACATACAATTGGCGCTTTTTCATGACGAAGCACTGATGAGCATTCAATTTATTAGTCAACTTTTTTCATTCTTGCTCGAATCAAATGTTAACTATATGTTGTAGGTCACCTCAAATAACCCCAGAATCAGGCATTGTTTTTGAGGGGAAATCTGCGTGGTTGTTGTTTTTTTTTTCTAGAAAGACGAAAGCGCATCAAACATCCCAAATATGAAATAAACGCACGCTCGCGCGATGTAACACAAGCGCTTTCAAACGATCTTTAGTAGAGACACGGCGGCGTTCGTTAATCGCCGCATTGTAAAGGGCTACACAGTCAATGGTAGACACGTCACCTGTGTGATTTGATGTGATTCCATCAAATAACTTAAAGGCTTGTACATTAAACAAACGAAGCCATGTATCAGTCAAAGAACGCCTAAAAGCGCTTGAGCAACTGAGTGCGAGCGCGTCTATTTTATATTGGACATGTTCCACGCGCTTTTTCTTACGGAAAAAACAACCAGGGGGATTTCAGCAACAAAAAAAAAATTAAGTGCTTGATTCTAGGGTCATTTGAAGCGACCTACAACATAAAGTTAATATTTTACCGATTGGAGCTCTAGAAAGAAATCGTAATTAAAATTATTTATTTAATTTGTGATTAGTCATGAAAAAAAACACTAACCAGCTCCGCTCCCCGGACACATGAATATGCGAAGCTGGCGGCCTTCTTTTCATTAGACTATCGCATTGCTATGTATTGCAAGTCTTTCAGATATGTTGCATCACTGCTCTTTATAGAATACTCTTTGTTAAGCTTTGAGTTGGTGGTATGGCCACCTCCTTTTATAATCACGACTTATCACGTCACAGTGGAGGGACTATGGTAACGCGCACCCCATTTGTTGGGCTAACTGTTGCCTTCTTTCTTTTTAGTGCAACTTTTGTGTAGTGAGATTTATCCAAATTCCGTGGCGCATATTCGTTTATCATGACCACGAGCGTTACCATGGTTCCCGCACATGCGAGCCTCGACGAAGAACTGCTCTGCTATTAAAAATACAGGTTACATCTGCACATTACTACCACTAAAATGCAATGGCCAGAACTTTCCTATAGCGCAATCTTTTCTTTTTTTTTTTACTTGGTCTGAGTTTGCTTGGACCACCGGTATACAGGTTATCTGCAATCTTTGTCAACACTAAGCAAGATTGGACCCTCGCAATTTACGCTTCGGGCGCAACGTCAAAAGTGCTAAAGGTCTGCTGTAGCGTTAGAAGTGTTGTCTGTCTTATGTTTATGTTTAATTAGCAGATCGTTAAGAAATCGTTGAACTATGTATAATAACATATACCGATCTACGTCAGGCGTATATAGTTACTTGAAGTGGAGCACCATAAGGTGGCGCATCTTGATTTACCATGCATTAACATAATAGGTAGAGAAGTGATAGGGGGGCGCAAAGTCAGCCCCATACGTCGACATAATAGAGAGGTGGGCACTGCGACGAACCTTCGCCCCCCCCCCCCTTAAAGGCGAACCCTCCGCACGCTTATGATGGTAACCTTATACAAGTGCAAGTTACCATGGTCGCTCGATCGAAACACACGAGGTGCGGCGGAACTAGGAAGGGAACGTTGACACTTGCCACCGCTTTTTTGAGGTGGCGCCACTGCTGCGGCACTCTCTGCCTCCTGTTAGGCGCCTCGATTACATGCAAAACGATTTCATCATATTCGTCGGAGAAATTACCTGTCTCGCTTGCACGCTTTTTGTCCCACATGTCCTAGTGTCGAGGTCCTTGTTCTGCTTCATAGGGCGTTAAATCATTGTGTCCCAGACGGCGATTATTAAAATAACTATTAATTCGGCGTGAAAAGCTTTGTGCACATACAGCGCCACAAAACATGGCCGTGCCAAGCTTGAAAAAAGTGCCTAGCTAGGACACCTTCTTTGTTTCCCTATAGTTTTTTAGGAGCGAAGCTCCTTAGGTCCTCACCCCCACCGGTGCCGCCGTTGAAGCTCCCCGCCGCATCACCGCTCGCACCCCACTCCCACCAGTCTCCCTCTTTCTTCGTCTCTGCCCTCTCCCCTCAAAGCGACGAACTCGCGTTCCCCGCCACCCAGCTCAGCAGACTCTCTCCGTGCGTGCGACGCAAACAAGGCGCCCGGCGCGAAGAAGTACTTCACGTCAATAAACGACAGTAAAATTCCCACTTGAGATTAGTTAGGGCTGCTCACAGAACGTAGATAGTCAAACACCACGCGCGCCGAACGCTGCGGGCGGCGTTCGGTCACCGCTGTCGCATAAACACTCGCAGCCCTCTCCCTCCTGTATCCCTCTCCCTGTGCTGTGCGCGCGACCCACAATCACTCGCTCAGTCGTTGCCGCCACCGAGTGTAGCCGACGCTCTCCCCACCTCCCCTCCCCACCCTACACCTTCATGAAAGCCAGCAGCGAGATCAGGCGCAGAGTCGTTTGCGTCCCATTTCTAAGGAGCTTCGCTCATCGGTTACATTCGTACACGAAACAAATGCTAGTTTTTAACCTCCTAGGTCGCAGAGCTCTTTTCGGTATGGGTGGATGCTATGAGCAAGGTCGGAGCGGGGGGTGACGCCGCCACCTAGCAGTGTGTTAATGCACCGACAAATTTGCACTTTTATTGCGATAGATTATGGGCAGTCTCGACGGGTTATTGCCGTCACCGTTGCCGTCGCCATTGCCGTCGCCGTCATTTCGCGTATAAAGCCCAAATTGATAAATCCCTCAGCGCATCGTACGTTCTACCCGCGGGTAACAGCGCAAGAGCGGGGGCGACAAACGCGGCTGAAGCGGACATCAAACGAGCCGGCCCACCTCCGTCGCTCCGAGGTGTATGCGATAAGATCCCCCCAGCCTTTTCGACCAGCCGGGGAATGCTCCAGAAGAGAGGAAACGCACCGCGCGTCTTTAACAAGCGCGGAAAGACGCGAGGGGGGGGGTCCCTCATGCAGCCACTGCCACCTTTCGTTTTAAGAGCGCGGTCTTCGCTGGCACCCGCGTTATCTCGCAATCTCAGCAGCCGACAGCGGGCGGCTGGCTCCTATCTGCTCTGCTCTCAACGCGAGGAGATTGTGCGAACAGTGTCCCTGGAGCGGCGGTATGCTCTTAAACCAACATTTTGTGGAGTTGCCTGAGATCGGATCCAAAAGAGTCAGCTGCCAGCCTCACTTCGAATAACATTAGAATTTGTTGCTATCACATTCATTGCTTCACCCTTGCGGTGAAATTGTGACTTTGTTTCTTTCTTCCTCTCTATCTTTTACTCTTTTTACCCCTTTTTCTGTCTTTTTTTGTCTGTTTATTTTCACTTACTTTTCTCTCTTTCTCTCTCTCCACCATTTCTATGTCTTTCTTGCTCTTTTCTTCCCATTTTTCTGTATTTTCTCTTCGTCTATAACAATGTGCTTGATTGGGCTGGTTGGCGCTCCATGGTAGACGAAGAATAAAAACAGCGCTAAACACGGGACGAGAAGAGGACACATACACGGCGCCGTGTATGTAACCTCTTCTCGTCCCGTGTTTAGCGCTGTTTTTTTTCTTCTTCATCTCTTTTTTCTCGCTTGCCTTCTCTTTCTCTCTATCTTTCTTCTCTCTGCTTCTGTTTATTTTTTTCATTTTCTCTTTCACTCTTTTTTCTCTTACTCCATTTGTTTCACTATTATGCGAAGCATTTCTATATGAACTTCGGCAACTTTGAGCGTATCTATCTATCTATCTATCTATCTATCTATCTATCTATCTATCTATCTATCTATCTATCTATCTATCTATCTATCTATCTATCTATCTATCTTTCTATCTATCTATCTATCTATCTATCTATCTATCTATCTGTCATCTTATCTATATATCTAGCCGCCTACGACTTTGTGCTCTCCAGACCGTATCGTTAATGGGATTTAAACCAAACTTGGTATATGACATGGCATGACTATATGACGGACATCATTGACTAGTCATATCAGGAAAATCATGACTAAGTTGTCATGAACAGTATGGTTTACGCGCCATGGTCGGGGTGCTCCCGTGGCCGTTTCCTTAACTTGATATATAAAAATAATGGTATAATGAGACATTACTGCATGAACAACATAAATGACAGGTGGTAATATGAAAGTCATGACGTGCATGTCCTGTACAACATGATTTGCATGCCACACTCATGGTGCGCTGACGGCCTCTTCGCTAGCTTCATATACACCAAATTTGGTATTGCGGGACGTGACTGTATTACGAACACAATTGACCGGTGGTAGTATGGAAATCATGACATGTCATGTGCAACATGACTCGCATGCCACGCTCATGGCACGCTCGCGGCTGTTTCGCTGGCTTGATATACATCAAACTTGGTATTGCGTGATGTGACTCTATGACGAACATAAATGAGAAGTGGTAATACGAATATCATGGCATGTCATGTGCAACATCACTGGCATGCCGCGCTCATGGCATGCTCGCGGCCAGTTCGCTAGCTTGATATACAACAAATTTGGTATTGAGCTACATGATTGTATGACGAGCATAAATGTCAAGTGGTCATATGGAAGTCATGACATGTCATGCGCAACATGACTTGCATGCCACGCTCATGGCGCGCTCGCAGCTGTTTAGTATTGCTTCACGCAATACCAATACCAAACTTGGAATTGCATGACGTGTCTATATGACAAACATAAACAAAAGATCATCAATTGAAAATCTTGAAATCTATGTCATGTAAAACATAATTCACATGCCACTCTCCTGGTGCAGTCACAGCCGTTTCTCTGGCTGGATATACAACAAGTTCGGTATTGCATGACGTGACAGCACAGGTCGGCAAAAGAGGTGGAGCTCACTCACTGTCACGGAATGCCACTTTTTCGACCCCTCGTCACACTGATTAACGCGCGCCACACCCACCCCGCTGACCAGCACGCCGGATTGGACGTGAGAAGAGTTGTTTCGTAGAGCCGCGAGGAGCAGCGGAAGGGAGTGTCGCTGCCGAAGGTGGCTCTTTGTTCAGTACCGTGGTGACGGCAGGTATTTGGAAAGCTGCAGTGTGCCCCGAACTTTTTGGACTGCAAAACGCTCGGATAAGAATGGAGGCAAGGTCCGTTCCCACGGTAGGAGCTGCCCGTGCACGAGCCGCCTATGCCGTCACCGTAAACGGGTTGTCTTTTTTGATTAATGGAAAACCCTCCCCTAATTAAAAAGGGGCGTCGAAAATATTTTGAGGGCAGACTTTATGACAATGGAATACACATGATTGGACCCATGGCGATGGTCCCTTTTCCCCAGGAAGAGAGTGAGGGGACATGAAGGGGATTTAAGCGCAGGATATTGCCCTGCTAATCAGTTTAGTTGCTTGACAAACATGGAGTAGAAGTAGATCAACGAGTATCTCTCCTAGAAGTTTTTAGTGTGTGCTTTGTATCGGCTGGCCACCTAAACTTAGCCGTTCACCTAGTTGAGACACGTCTGCAACGTAGGCATCGGGACTTGAATCTCAGGTTAGCTGAACCTGCCTGAGATCTCCTTCAAGCACTAACTCCCGGAAACATCGGCGTTGCAACTCGGACCAACCGACATCGCAGTCGTGCCAGAAATCTTCGGGACTTCTCGCATCCGATCGTCGTGGACGCAACGCTGCCGGTCATCACACGTATGCCTTCACCTGTTTATATCATCGAACTTTCACGTCTTTTCTGTTTAATTTGATCCCATTGTTTGTTTTAGCGTTAATTGTTCTTGTGTATTTTGTAAGCGTATTGTTTGACTCTATTTGTTTATTGTTAGTTCTTTGAAGTGTTGTATTTAGAGTGCTCCTGCCGCAACAGCTAAATTAAAGCTGTTGTTTTGTCCAAACACTTCTCCGATCTTTTCACTGCTGCTACTGGCGCACGGAACGGAGCGACCCGCTGTCATTCCCGTCGCCGACTTCGCGCCGGCGACGCTTGAGTAACAGGAAAACCATAACACTCACACTCACTTATGAAATATATTTTGCCCTTGGGACTCACTCGGACTCAGATTCACTAAACGTTTCCTCAACCGGACTCACTCGGACTCAGATTCACTAAAGTTTTTTCCCAGCCGGACTCACTCGGACTCAGACTCACGAAACTTTTAGGGGCGAAGCACCTTAAGCCGTGGGTCGTGCGTCCCCGATGTATGTATGTAGTAGCCAGTATAGTGTAATGTACCCACTACACGTGATAACGATGACGATGACGCTGATGACCATGAAGTATAAGCGCGTTCCAGACCACACATTTTCTTTCTGCCATGGATGAAAACGATCGAGCTTCGCCCACTCATCATCATTCACTTCGTGGATATGGCGTGATTTTTCCCAGCCGGACTCACTCAGACAAAGAATCACGGGTCTATCTGAGTCTGAGTCTGAGTGAGCCGGCTCATGAGTCCGTTAGCGTACATATATGGCTTATTCGAAATTGGTGTCAATGCTCTTTAACACCAATATCTCGCGTAATCGGTGCTTTATTTGGCGTCTTTTGATATTGTACCTTCAAATATGAGATATCAGTGGTTGAAATCAGTGAGCACTTTTTTTACTGAAAGAGATGACTTACATGAAATATTTTTATCAAAAATTCCCGAGAAAGAGTTTTTGGGGGGTGGGGGGGGGGGGGGGCAAGGTTATGGCACCCTCTTCTCCTACGTAAGTCACGATTCTTATCAATAAATACTGAGCTAGCGCATGGACCCTGGTGCTTTGAAGTATACGTGAGTCGGCGTGAGTATAAACGTGAGCCTACATAAGGCTGATAGTAATGGTGAAGTTGAGTAAGTAGAACCATAGATCGGCAAAAAAGAGTAGAGCTCCACTCAGACTCACTCAAGCAATACATTTGGGCTTATAGCTCACTCGGACTGAGACTCACCAAAATTTTCCCCATGTGGACTCACTCGGACTCAGACTCACTAAAATGTTTCACAACCGGACTCACTCGGACTCAAACTCACAAAATTATTACTCACCCGGGCTCACTCAGACTCGGACTCATGGCTCGATCTGAGTCTGAGTGAGTCTGAGTGAGTCGACTCATCAGTGAGTTTGCCGACCTATGAGACAGTATGACAAACATAAGTGACTGGTGGTAACATGAAAATCACGATATGCATATCATGTACAAGTTACCACATGATTTGCATGCCACGCTCATGGTGCACTTGCGTCCATTTCGCTAGCTTGATATACACCGAAATTTTTATTGCGTGACGTGACTGTATGACGAACATAAAAGGTCACAGTTTCGCCACAATGCGAAGGAATGAATGCGATAGCAACAAATTGGAATGTCAAGCGACGAGTGGCAAGCAGAACGAAACGTGTAGCCCGCTGCTCACGCACACATGACGCACGAAAACAACACGCACAGGACGAGAGCGAACTAACAACGTTCACAGCTCGACACTTAACGCGCTACTCAAACAAAAACGACGCACGAAACGTATTCGCAGGTATAACCGAGCGCGAATTAACAAGTGTCGCAGTTGTTACTTCGCTGTGTTTGAAAAGCGTGCTCTTTTCGCAAACGGGGGGAACTGCAGTGAGTGAAGTGACCTTCATGCGCTCGCTAACTACAACGCAATCGTGCCGGCGTAAGCCCAAGACGTACAATTCTACCTCGCCGCGAGATAAGCGCGCGCACGCACGGGCGTCTACCCCCCATGAGGCAAAGTACGCGTCGGAAATGAGCACATGAGCGCACGCGTCGCGACGAGCGGGGCGCCGAGCTAGTGCCCCGCCGAGCGCGCCCTTTGCGCCATCTCGCTGGTAATGCTGAAAACACGCTGAAAACACGCTGTACATAAATAGCTCGCCGTTTGAACGTTGAAGGACGTGCGCTTGCGTATCTCAGCGGTTAGCGCCGTGCGCTGTGGAGCGAGAGGTCCCTCGTTCGATGCCGCGCGTCGGAAAGATTTTTCTGAATTATTTTTCTTTGTGGCTTTTATAAATATATAGATACATATACATATACGGGACATGATGGAAACGGTGACCCCGACGGCAAAAACCAGCCGAGTGTGTTCTGTTTAATTGCTATCGCAATAAAATGAGTGTTGGTAACATGAAAGTTATGAAATGCGTGTCATGTACAACGTTATTTACATGCCATGCTGATGGTGTGCTCGTTGCGGTTTCGCTAGCTTGATATCCACCAAAATTGGTATTGCATGACATGACTGTACGACGAACGTAAATGACTGGTCCAAACATGTAAATCATGCAATGCATGTTATGTACAGCATGATTTGCTCCCTGCTGGCTGCTTCGCAATACATCGATTCCCATAATGCGTGGGATCTGCCGGCTTTCTTTTCTTTTTTTTTTTTTTGAAACGCAAACTACCTGAAATATGAATGACAGAAAAGGATGCCAAACTTACCACATACAGCATCGCACTTGTCTGGGTTATCGAAACCCCCATAGACGCATCCCGTAGATGGCACGCATTGTTTACCTCCCCTATAGAACCATTGAATACGCGAGGCTTTGCATTTCTCGTGCCTTGGTCGGGCGTTGCATAAATACCGCTCCATTTTGTTCCTCTTCTTATCCGTTTCCGTTACTGCCAAAATAAAAACGGGACAACGACGAATCATCATCGTATAATGATGATTTTCCGTGATGAATAGTGTGAGCATGCTTTGCAGATTCAAAGGAAATCAAATGAAATCTTTATTTTTCACTTTACAATATGCAGCAACAGAGTGGACGTACAGGTAAAAGCCACATGCAGCTGCTTGAGAAAGCCCCTATTAAGCCCAACATGAGAGTGTTGTACGAAAACAGCTTCGCCTTGACCAGCGCAACCGAAACGGATTCTCAATTTTGCAAATATGCAGAGTAAAGACACACACGAAAGATCATTGCTAACTAAGAATAATATATGGAAAACCGAACACAGTGTTGCTGCATTTCTTAACACCTGTTCATATCATTTTGTGATTCAGCATAAACCATAATGAAACATGCAAACACAGAATGACGCACCATTGATTAAAACACTAATAATTTGTTTTTCGATATTTCTTTCAGTAAGGTGTCGTTTTGTGCAAGTGTGAAAAAAACAGGGATGTTTATGTGCACTTGATTGAATTCCGTAAATATTCAGACAAAGCGGTGTAAACCAAGCGACACAACGAGGTACATTGCACATGGACACATGACATTGAACGTTAAATATTGGCAACCATGAAGTTTCATGCCATAAAGCCTAGCGGTGAGTCTGGCGCTAGTGTCTATGCGGGGGCCATAAGCGGCACTTACCCCCCATGGGAATGATGGAAAGTGCAGGCTTCGGATTTCCTTCGGATGGATTTTGTTCTTGAGAGTTGAAACGCTTGTTACGGAGCTTTGAACGCAATGATATGAAGTTTTTTCAATAAAAAAATTGGGGGACCCTTAAGCTTCGCCTCTAAATGTTGAACTCCATAGCGATACCCTGTCTCGAGTGCGTACTTCAACCACTTAGTGCATACTTGCTATGCACCCACTACGTGGTGTTAAGGGAATACGCGCAGTAAGGTTTGCGCCTTTTTGTAATGGGCTGCCGGCTTTAAACTACGAAATCGTTATGCTAGTCTGATGTTCTGACGCCCGATGGCAATATACGCTTGTACCACACAATATTACTGGGATATTACAAGTTATATTGCCACGCCTATATAAAGCACGCTTGCGACTGCGAAGCACGAGTGTTAATTTCACTGCATTTCCAAGCAGAAGTTATTTTCACTGTATTTCTAAGCAGAGGCGTGGCTGTCTGGCAGAACACCTGCTTGCCACGCAGACGGCCTGGGTACGATCCTCACTCGGACCTGGATATTTTTATTATTTATTTTATTTGCATTTTACTCGATTTTTTGGTCTCGGACAAGATGATGATTTTTCGCTCACAACCAACGACGCCGACACCGACGCCGGAATTTCTGCGTAACGAGCTCTTTAACGCTATCGCGTTAATACTGTGAGCGCGAAATGCTAAAGAGACAGCGCACCTGGTGGCACCTAGGGGTACTGGCTATGGCAGTTTTGCCAAGTTCTGCAGATTTTTTCGTTCTTGTTTCCTCTATTTCTTTCTTTTTCTCTCTTCCTGCTCTCTGTGTTTCGTGTATGCAATTTCTTCTCTCTCTATGTATGTTGCTTTCTTTCTTTCTCTCTCTATTTCCTTCTCTTTCTAGGTCTTTCTGTCTTTCTTTTCCTTCCCTTTCTTTCCTTCTTTCTTTCTTTCTTTCTTTCTTTCTTTCTTTCTTTCTTTCTTTCTTTCTATCTCTGCATTTCTCGCTTCCTCTTTCACTATATGTCTTTCTCTTGTTTCGTATTTCTTTCTCTGTCTTTCTTTCGTTCTCCATTTTGCTCTGGTTCTTTCTCTGCCTTCCGTTCTCTTTTAGATGCGAAGCATCTTATGCTCGGGGCTCTGTCCGTCCGCCGTCCCGCGTCCCGCGTCCGGCCACTTTCATGAAGTAGGGAAGCATCCATTATGCGAACCAGAACACTGTAGTAATATGAAGGCCGTCAACCACTACTACAGTCACCAGAGTCATGTCTGAGAGCACAGAGAGGCTGCTTAGCAATGGCTAGGCAAGTGGTGTCTGTCGCCCAGGTTGACCCCATTCCTTGAGTCATGGCCGAGAGCACAGAGAGGCTGCCTAGCAATGGCTAGGCAGGTGGTGTTGGTCGCCCAGGTTGACCCCATTCCTTAATCTTGCTTGCATGTGTTTGGAAGGGGCTTAGTCCGTCCCTCCTTCCCGCGTCCCACACCACCACAGCGCATGTGCATCCCCTCTCCCTCTCTCTCTCCTACGCTCACCCCCTTTCTCTCCTCTAGGAATCTTCTACTCTACTGAGCGGCCCCCCGCGTCCTACAGCGCGCCCCCTTCCCCTATGCTCTCCTACGCTCACCCCCCTTCCTCTACTCTAGGAATCATCTACTCTACGGAGCGGCGCCCGCGTCCCACATCCCCACAGTGCATCCGCGTCCTCTCCCCCTCTCTCCTCTATGAATCCTCTACTCTACGGAGCTGCTCCCGCGTCCCACACCCCCACAGAGCATGCACGTCCCTTCCCCCCTATCCTACGATCCCCCCCCGTCCTTTCCTCTAGGAATCCTCTACGCAGCGGCGGGCACGACAGGTGGTGTGACAGCTGCATACTCCGCTGGGGGGCGCCACGGTAGTTCCGCGGTATGAAAATGACGGAGCGCGCGCCTCATTCTCTCTCCTGCGCAGCGCCGCGATGAGCGCCCGGACCGCTGCCGCGAAATGAGATTGGCGACGTTCCTCCCGCTCAAGCTAATTATCTCCCCCGCTGCTTCGCATCCACACATGGTTCCCTTTAGCGGGAGATGGGGAAGATTTTTTTTCCCTCTGTCTTTCTGTGCTCTGCTTAGGTGTCTTCACTCCTCCTTTCCCTCCTCACCCCCCACATCTGTCGTCCTCCCTCTCGCTTCTCTCTCTCACCTCTTGAAATGCTATCAACACAAGGCTATGTTATGCTCTGCTAGCGTGACTGGATATTCGAGTGGTTAAGACGCTCGCCTTCGGGTCGTAGGCAAGCGCGATAGAATCTCGCCTCGCGAGGAACATTTTCCCCTTTGAATTCCTGTCTTTGTCTATCTTTATTTCTCTTTGTTCTCTCTCTCTTTCTGCTCGTCTCGCACAACCCAGTAACCACATCCCGCGCCCCAGAAATCGGCGCACATGTTCTGGAAGCGAACCAGATGAATATGACTGCGATGAAAAAGACTACAAAGTGAGCGCGTGTTGGATTATGATGATCATAATGGTTTTCAGTTCGGCGGCGGTGCTTTACGTCCCACCAGCCGTGCCCCTGCGCTCATTTTCCGGGAGTGACGTCATCGCTCGGCGAGGTTATCTCATTCCATAGATTACAACTTACACGGGGCTTACGCAGCTCCGCTGTTGAATAAGAAGCCCTTCCGCTATCGCGGTTTTGGGGAAGCGAAGGTTGGCATTTGCGCGCCTGACGTACTACTTTTCTTTCTTTCGCACTACGCAATGCTCACTGCTTACTGTTTCCTTCCTCCATGTCGGGAATCAGACCGTCATCCACGTGCTTACATAGCGCAACACTTCAATTGCTGCATCAAGGAACGACGGTCATGCGTTCATATCCAGTCAACAATGAAATGAGCCAAAGTGAAATGACAAGTCATGTGGGTAAAAGATCACAATCAGATATTGGGATTAGAGCATCAAATGTTCAAAACTTCGATCAGAGCTTCAAATATCAGAAAACGGTGCACTCAAATGCGTACATAACCAGCGTATCTTCGAGGGCCACATTTCTTCACGCTCATGGGCGCCTGCTTTTCGCAACGCCGAATTGAGTAAGTTCAAAAAACTTGAAATACTGCGCGGCATCGACTCCCAGTATGCGTGACAACTGCCGGAGTTTTATTCTTTTTTATTGCGAAGCATTTCATAGCGAATTTCGGTGACTTTGACCGTATCTATCTATCTATCTATCTATCTATCTATCTATCTATCTATCTATCTATCTATCTATCTATCTATCTATCTATCTATCTATCTATCTATCTATCTATCTATCTATCTGTCTGTCTCTCCTGGCCGTATCGTTAATGGGATTGATACCAAAATTGGTATCACATTACACGACTGTGTGACAAACATGAATGACGGGTCATATCATAAAAATCATGAATAACTTGTCATGAAAAGTATGATTTACACGCCATGGCCATAGAGCTCCTGAGGCCATTTTCTTGACTTGATATATCCAAAAATTGGTACGATGAGTCATTTCGGTATGACCAACATAAATGACAGGTGGTACTATGAAAATCATGACCTGCATGTCCTGTACGACATGATTTAAATGCCACGCTCATGGCGCGCTGATGGCCGTTTCGCTAGCTTGATATACACCAAAGTTGGTATTGCGTGACGTGACTGTATGAAGAACATAAATGATAAGTGGTAATAGGGAAATCATGACATGTCATGTGCAACATGACTTGCATGCCGCGCTCATGGCGCGCTCACGCTCGTTTCGCGAGCTTGATATACACCAAAATTGGTATTGCGGGGTGTGACTGTATAGAGAACATAAGTGGCAGGTGGTAACATGAAAATATTGGCATACATGTCATCTACAATGCCATTTACATGCCACGCTCGTAGTGCGTTTGCATCCAGTTCGCTAGCTTGATATACGCCAAGGTTGTATTGCACGACGTGACTGTGTGACGAACATAAATGACTGGTCCTGACATGTAAACCATGGCATGCATATTATGTACAGCATGATTTGCTCCTTGGCTGCTTCGCGTAACATCGATTCCCACAGTGCGTGGGATCTGCCGGTTTTTCTTTTCTTTTTTTTGATCCAGATACCAGCTTGTTAACGTGGCTCCATGTGCAGGTTTGACTAGAACTCATAACTGAAGAACTACGTTATACGTAGGACTCCAGAATTTCGGAGTTTATTTTTCTTGAAAATCGAAGGGCGTTAACTTCCAATTGTTTCTCTCGCTCGCCTCGTTGGTAGTGTAGCATCTGACTGCCGCCGCCAAGGGAGTCGAAGACGAGAACTTTCATCTGCTGGCACCTTGAAAGGCGGACAGCTCCGACATCATTTCACAGAGACGTTTAATCCGTTTCCCATCCTTCCCCTTTTCTTACAATCTATGTACACATGGTTTTATAGCCTTAACTAACACCAAACACTGTTACAGCTCAATCAGGACGCTGAAATCTCTCTCTCCTAAGCGCCCGGTTGGCTGTCGTCGATAATGTCCTTCCCGGATTCCTCTGAGCCAATCCCTCTCCCACATCGATGGTTCGTCGCCACCGCTCAAACCCCTTTAGCCTCGGACCTTGGAATATTCGGCGGCAGGTGACGACCGGTCCTGAGAAGGCGCCTTGGAGTCTGTGCCTACAGCGCTGAGCAAGCCAACTCGTCAACAACATTGACACGTACATCAATGACACTACTGTAGCTGGTTTTGGTTTTCCTAGGGGAGGCGGCAGTTGCCTCCTTACATTCAACCGTTGTGGCTGTGACTCGGCGCCTGTCTGTTGAAGGCGCCATCCCGTCCAAAAGGACGCACGTGGGTCTGTGCGTCTTTTTGTGACTGGCAGCAATTTGCCGAAGTCGATGCCAACAGTCGTCGTTCCGACAGCTGACAGTGCCGGTTTCACCACGCCTGGGTGCCCCCTCCATCCTGTCTGTGGATGGATGGAGGGCGCGGGGTCGCCATGCACGGGGGTGTGGGACAATAGGTGGCATTTGGGAGGCTGCGTGCACTTCGAACCCAAAAATGTTTTTCGTTTTTTTTTCTTTTTTTTTTAGGAAATTGGGCGTTTATCGGAGTTTACTTCTGGTAAACCTCCAATTTGCGAAATCCACTGCCTAATTCTGCATCATAGGTTGTTTCAATATGTCATATTTTTTTCAATTAAAATGCGTTGCATTGTTGCTAATAATTCTGTTTTTCCATCGTTTGCTTTTTCGCACTTGCTGTTCATTTATCCTGTTAATAAAGCTGTTCATGTGCGTTGCTGTAAACTCACCGAGTGTATCTTTTTCGGTGGGGGGGGGGAGTAAAAGCTAGTCAAGCGGCTTCTCAGCTTTTTTCTCCCAGCGTTCCTTATCTTCTTGATGAGATATAAAGGAATTATTATTATTATTATTATTAAGGCTCTCAAATCGAAAATGAACTGACATGGGAATACGAAAACACGCGAACACACTAAGCGTACTTTAGATGTCTGGACGCACAAACACATCCTCATATATGCACAAACACTTGAATACAAAACACCTGCGTCTGTTCGTATTAAAAACCTTAAACTGACCGATAACTGATTTTTTCCCGAACCATTTTTTTACGGCGCGACAGAAATCTCACGCTTCGTAGTGTTTGTAGCTGCAGTAGTCAATCGCATAAGTACGTAGTTATTTTACAATCAGTCTTTTTCAATCTGAAAGGCTCTAAACACAGACTTACATTTCCTCCAGCAACACTGAGAATTGATAGCGATGCCGCCAACCCTTCTCGCGATTTGTGAAAGCTGTCGTCGCAGCTGCTTTCGCAGAAGTTCCTGTAACTATGCTTAACCATATTTATTTCGAGCTTTTCAACTATTTTTGAAAATAACAAGCTCTTACACAGAAACGATGTGTCGTTATACACCTTCCCTGTATTTCTACCACGTTGTGTGCGCCTACACCCAAGGTTACCTGTTCCTGTGTCATGGGTGGCTTATCCCCGCGTCGCTACTCTCTCAATACAACAGCCAAGCCATCGAAAACGTCCATGATTAAAAATGGCGCAATGAATACGAGACACAAACGAATAATACACGAAGACAGGCGCCGGACTCTCAACTAATCTTTATTCACATCGACTCACACTTAAATAGATGCACGTGGTCACACAAACAGTGCAAAAGTACAAACAGACAGGGTTTAACACGCTTATCTACTCAAATACGAAATTTCTTTTTGCTGCAGGGCGATGGATGGAACACTGATACATGAGTTGTTGTTATGAATGTGCAAAGCCTCTATTATCTCGCGAGTTGTCTGTTTATGATTCCTGGCGATGATGTTGGTTTTTTCAAATTGAGGAACGCACCCGCACTCTTTGCAATGCGCGCCTATATGTGATAGGCCATCGGTGCGATAATTGGCTTCATGTTCCCTTAATCGAGTAGATAAGCGTGTTAAACCCTGTCTGTTTGTACTTTTTGCATTGTTTGTGTGACCACGTACATCTATATAAGTGCGAGTCGATGTGAATAAAGATTAGTTGAGAGTCCGGCGCCTGTCTTCGTGTATTATTCGTTTGTGTCTCGTATTCTTTGTGCCATTTTTAATCATGAACACATACCAACTTGCCCAACTGTCAGTGTTACTGATCGAAAACGTCACCACGCATATGCACGGCTGCGCCGAGTAGCAGTGCGTGTCATTTCTGAGACGAAGTGTAGAAAGAAAAACTATGTCGCTCCAAAACCTTGGCGACCTGAAAACTGCGTGCACGGTTGCACACTGAAACATTACTCAAGATGAGCTGACGAGCATGGGATCATCATGTCACGCGAAGGCAACGCGACCTTAATGCATACTACCGATACTACTAACGCATTCCTGTATGTACAGCCGCGGCCACGTCTGTGTAGAGCGCGCGAGCACCAGGTTTTTGCTCTGCGGGGCGACACCTTGAGGCAGTTTCGGGCTCTGACGTGGTCAGCCTGACTACTAGGCCACGCATGCTCCTGACACACCACGTCAGAGCCCGAAACTGCCTAAAGGTGTCGCCCCGCAGAGCAAAAACCTGGTGCTCGCGCGCTTTACACAGACGTGGCCACGGCTGTACATTCTTTATGGAGCAATATCATTTAATATAAAGAAATGAACAATATTTGAATACTAATAAAAAAATCATCGACCGCGTGCAGCAATCAACGGTCACGTAGCCGGGTACATTGGATCACTCATGTTTTTGCCGCCAGAGGCACTACATGTCATTTTTCGAATCCACCTCTCACGAAATAAACAGGGTTGGTTTGAGTCAATGTGATGGACAATCTTTCCATCCGTACAGTCATCTCATTTCGTGTCCTGGGCAGTTGTCGGTCCCTTTAAAGCGTGTTTAGATAGACGCAAGCATACATTACGAGCCCCCCTACCGTTGATGAAGGTTCGCTCCTTTCGATTGATGATTCTTAGCTTTGAAACGCGCATTCAACGTTGAAAATGTCCTTGGTAAATCGAAGTTTTTCGGATAAGTCCGAATTGGCAAGAAGTTTACGGCGCGTGTTTATCGAATTTTTTAGGATTTATCGGAAAACACGGAGCCTTAGTGATACTATATGGCGCGTCATAAAACAACGTAGTAAAGCTTTACATATGCAGGTAGCGCACTAAAACACAATAATATGGGACAGCATTTATAATAAAAGATCAATGAATGTTTTTTTTACTTTTTCGGTGGAATATCCCTAACAAAATACCGACGACTGTCCAGATTGAATTAAGTGAACACTAACGTCAATTTATCGATATCGGTTACACGATGTGCACACATATACTACTGAAATCATTGTACACATTTCTGAAGCTATATGGTCACCGGAGTTGTAAGCAGGAGCTTCAACACTTCATAGAATCCACGGTTGAACTGCTGCAATCAAGAAACTTCCAGATTTTTGGTTAAGATGAGTTATGCCTTCACTTAAAAAATTAGAGTTCACTAAAGCAGTGGTTTGATCTGTAATGCAAATGAGCTGTACGATGTGTGCATGCACTTCGGGTTATATAACCAGCGGGTGTTACAGACAACGGCTTGATTGTGTGGTTCTCATTAGACTGTGTTATTTAGCACTGTTCTTTCACAAATTTTGGCCCATCTTTTGCAATGAAGTGACTTAAGGAACGTTGGGAGAGCTGGCGCATATATATCAGTAATCCACGGACCGTGATAAGCGGGCATGCCTAACACGTGATTCAAAGTCAATGTCAACCCAGCTACAGTGAGAATAAGCACAGGAAATTTTGTAGGACACTTTGCTGGGGTTAAATTTGAAAATTACTTTCCTCTACATACAGTTGGTGATCTTATTGTAGTAGAAAAACACTGATAAATGGGCTACAACCACCCTGATACAGCAATGAAGCTGTACAAAACGCAGATAAATGTATCACAGAAGCAGTTGTGGTAAAGGTTGTCTGTGTCATGCTGACGCGCTATCGGCTTGCAATGTAATAAGCATTACATATGTGCACCTACGACTCAACAAGCTGTAGGCAAGTGTTGCTAGACCCCAGATGAATTCGCTAACGAACGCTACTGACCATATGTACATATGATAGATACGCAGATAGATAGATAACCTCGAAGTGCCTTTGGTTAACCAACAAATCCTTCGTACTTAAAAGTGCGGTTGTAAACGACACTCGCTGACTGTTTCGCATGAAATCGCTAAGTAACGCCAGACGGTCGATATTTCTGGAGCCCTCCACTACGGCGTCTGTCATAATAATATTGTGGTTTTGGGACGTAAAACCTCAAATTTTATATTATTGCTGTGCATGAAATCGGTTCCCACAATGCGTCACATGAGCCGCAATTTCTTTTTTTCTATTCTGTCGCTACTTTAGTACACAAAGTTTTTTACTACCAGCAAGAAAGTGCACCAGCAGCCTCGTATTAATTGGAATGTTTTATTTGATATACATTCAATAAATAACTATGACAACAACATGCGCCGCTGTCGCAGGCTGTGTCATCCATCGTGGAATATTCTAATACGGTTTTGATCGTTGCGAAGCCGTTGAAACACAATGACAAGGCCCTTCCAAACGGAAAATCTCAATGTCGCGATGCCAAGCGAGAAAACGGCGTGTGAAGCCAGGAAACTAGACCCCGGCACGACGGCCGGCAGAACTCACCGTTCCGCTTTAGCTTATTGCGGAGCGTCGTGCTCACGCTTTGTCCATCAGGGTCATTGGTGTCCGTCTGCTGTGGCCCTCCTGTCCGAGAAAAACAATAAAGACAATGTGATGATAACAGTAAAAGCAAGCCTACAGCAGGAAATGACGTTTCTGTCTGGGGGGCTGCTTTTCACGATTTGTAAGCTATTGTGCTTCTATCAGAAACGGGCAGCAACATCAAGTCCACGACACGATACAAACCAACGAAAAAAAAAAGAAAGTAGCACCATGTGATCCCTTGCTATGTCAGTTAACGATGTGGCTTATTCCAGCCGAACAAACAACTAGAAAAACCAAACATATGACAAACAATGCCGTCGAGCGATGTCATAATGACCCCCTGATAGTGATGGCATCGGCTTTGGACTAACGTAGCCTTCACGATGGGCCACACTGCTTTGACTTTGTTTTGCTGCTCTAAAACATACGCTAATGCATAGCTCGGTCTCTTGTATCACTCCCACTTGTAACAGTCCCACTTCACAAAGTCGACCCTCTTCATCGATCTGGTCTCCTCATCAACAATACCTAATTGATAAACTAGAATCCATCCAAAATCGTGCATCCCGCTTCATAACTTCAAAGTATAATTGCTATTCCAGCGTCACCCAAATCAAACGCAATATTTCCCTTACTAACTTCGATTTCCGCCGCACTGTCACCCTTCTTTGCCTCTTCTATAAGTACCACTGCAACTCGTGGACCGGTCGTCTCTCGCTTGAAATTCCTTCGCGTTCATCTAGTCGACTTCATAGTCATCTCAGTTTCAGACGCATTTTCAGCCACACTCAGTCATTAAATAATTCGGCACTGCCGCGCGCCATAGCACTTTGCAATAAACTTCCAGATGAAATCGTCTCTTTAAGATATCCTGCCAAATTTCGTGAGCAATTAAAAGTTTATAAGTTACCTTGATTTTGTATAAAGCTGTTGTTTTTTTCTGTCTTCTATTTTACTGCATTTGCTTACATTATTTGTTATTTTCCCTTACATTGTACAATTTTCATTGTTTCTTCTTTAATTTAGTTTCTTATGCTTCACTTATTGTAATTTTTCTGTAACCCCCCTACTCAATGCTCCTCTGGAGCCTGTAGGTAACATGAATAAATAAAAAAAATTGGGAGACCTTTCATCTTCGCCTATAAGATTTGAACGTGATAGCAATATACTGTCCCGAGTGCCTATTTCAACTACTTAGTGAATACTTGCTACGCACCCACTACGTGGTGTAAAGGGGATACGCGCAGTAAGGTGTGTGCTGTTTGTAATGGGTGGCCGGCTTTAAACTACGAAATCGTGATGATAGTCACATATTCTGACGCCCGATGCAATGTACGCTTGTACCACGCAATATTCCTGGGATATTGCATGTTATATTGCGACACCTACATAAAGGACGCTTGCGTTTGCGAAGCATGAAAGTTACTTTCACTGCATTTCCAAGCAGAGGAAGTTATTTTTACTGTATTTCCAAGCAGAGGCGTGGCTGTGTGGTAGAACACCTGCTTGCCACGCAGACGGCCCGGGTTCGATCCTCACTCGGACCCGGAAATTTTTATTATTTATTTCTATTTGCATCTTTCTCGATTTTTCGGTCACGGACAAGATGATGATTTTTCGCTCACAACCAACGACGCCGACGCCGTTATTTCTGCGAAAAGAGCTCTTTAACGCTGTCGCGTTAATATATAATGCCAGGGTTCCGGAAGCGAAGCACGTTCTGGTGTGTGTGTGTGTGTGTGTGTGTGTGTGTGTGTGTGTGTGTGTGTGTGTGTGTGTGTAGCTGTGTGGCTTAAAGGGTGTGCGGTGGCTGTGGGCGCTGGTGAGCATGTATCTCTAAATCCCCTAAAACACTAACTGATGTAGAGTCATTCGGGTCGGTGTATGGGCACATTCTCTGCGCTTCGTGCATCGAAAATGAAGTTTGTTAACGTCCGAAACTCCCGCCATAGTGTTTTACGAGAATACACTGGACGCAAATGAAGCGCTAGTGTCTACTGGAGCTGCAACGTATGACGCTCCAGCGAGCTTGGGAGTGATGGGTAGTACGTGGATTTGCCTAAGCTTCGTGCTTTAGCTTCGAAGATTTTCCTGTCGCCGCTTTGTGTTGATGTGATATTCAGCAAAGGTCCAACAGTCCCACTTCACAAACACGACCCTCTTAGGCAGATCAATTCAAATCGGCTCACGAATTTCATGAACAGCCATAATATTAGCCTAATAAAAGCTAGAACACAACAATAAGGCACAAGTGCGTTCAGAGACGCAAGCATGAAGACTAGGCAATTCCATGTAATATACATAATCCCCATGGTGGCTGAACGATATTTGCGCCACAGTTTCCTCTACTAAATAATATTAAATAATATAGCAACTGTATGGCTAATGGAGCATGGGTCGTCGCCGGAAAGAGAGATTTGCGTATTTTTCCGCTACAACGTACGAGGGCGTTGCACTTTTAAGGGCGCAGCGGAGGCGTTTCTTGAAATAAAGAATGCGAGAGAATAACGATTAATACGATAATGTAATATCTACAGAAGCGAATATAACCTATTTTCGTGGTGTCCGAAAGTGTTAAAATGTACGGTACGCAATCACTGAGTACATGAAAGTGCTCTCTCCCGACGGAAGTGTCACTGAAAACTCAACGACGCTAAGAAATCACTAATGTTTCAAGCGAGGCGCACTACCTTTTAGAAGTTCGGGCAAGCACCACCTTATGGGTTCTTTGCTTTATCCGTGCACGGTGTTTGGTCGGCCGCACCTGAGTCTGTTTGTACGCTAACTCTGCATGCTTCTGCACGCCGACCTGTTGTTCTAGTCATAGCAGAAGCAGCTACAGCAGCAGCAAGAAGCAGCTTTCACTACAGTGAGAGCTCGCGGGATCGACTGCTGGCCACGACGGCCGAAGTTCGATGAAGACGAACTGCTTGAAGCCCGTGTCCTTACATTTAGGTGCATGATAAAGAACACCAAATGATCCAAATTTCCGGAGCCCTCCGCTAAAGCCTCCCTCAATATCATACGATGGTTTTGGGACGTTAAGCCATAACGTTCAAAACAAAGTATTATACACCACAGTGATCAAAATTCGTAATTTCCTTGTGGCCACTATAGAGGTGTTGCTGCAGCTGGTAGAAGAGGAGGTGGAGACGATGGGATGCACATGGCGGCACTTCATATGTTTCAGGAGTTATATGCATGTTCAACTCTGGGCTATACATAAATTTGCTTTCGTAAAGAGTGGACACTCCCATGGATCCCTTCGGAAGGGCTACTGCACTGCTGTCAGCGCTACGAGCGGCTGGTTGGACTGATAACGTCTTCCGACATCTGGGAAGACCATCGCCATAGAGAAAGACACGAATAAAAGAAGAAAAGTTTTCTTGCGTCACTGGGATTTGAACCCAGGCGTTCGTGTTCCGAAGACGTGTCTTTACAATTGGGTTACACACCCATGATTTATCCATGTAGATACGTGTATGCCTAAACCATATGGATATGTTGTGCCCGTGGTGCGAAACAAATGTAAAAAAGAGAACGTTTTCTATGCAGGCTTAACTGAATTTTGTTACATTGCATGGAAAGTCCACTGCAGGACATGAGCTAAAAGGTACTTCAGATTACCTACGGTACCCTACAGGTACCATAGGGTACCATAAGTACCAAAAAGGTAAGACAGGGCACCTATGGTAACCTTATTGAGCAAATGAACTTGTTAATCTTGGCGAAGCCAACGCTCTTGGACCATATTTATCTAGACTCCTATATCGTGGCAACATTGCATGTAATAAAATAATCTGGTGGTTTGCGTATCACAACCACGATATGATGATTCGCGCATCTTGGTAAATTGCCAAAGGAGTTTCCATACGCGAATGTCTGTGTACTTAGATTTGTGGCATACGTTATAGAGCACCAAATGGTCAAAATTATTCCGGGGTTCGCTGCTATGCACAACTCGCGATCCCGTTGTGGTTTTCGTAAGTAAAAACCCATCAGTAACAATCGTTTTCGCACCGCCGATAGTGTTTCTAAATAAAAATCCGAGGCTCTCTTAGACTATTGCTAAGAATACTCGAAGTTGAAAGCCGGAGTGCCGATACATTAAACGCTGCAACGTCCTCTCAGAATTCATCGACGCATTTGACTCCTAGTACCTCATCTCTCGTTGGCCGATCTACCGCCAGAAGGCCGAGTCAAGCAAATGCTACCTTATCAGTTTTTTATTCACACTACTCCGATGAGTCGACGAAAAGGCGCAGCTCGCGTGCCTCGAATTACGCTGAGCGTAACGTCACTTTTGTATTTTTATTGCGATAGAAAGTGTATGGGCACTTGAGACCCATTTTCGCCGTCGCCGTCATGTTACGTATAACTTACTGCAGTCAAGGTTTGTGCTGTGATGGTTTGTGATGTGAGGTTTGTGATGGCAAAAAGAAACAGCGCGACTTCTTGAGTTATGAAGACCAAATGGATAATATCGCCCATCGCATCGTATATTCTAGACGCGAGTGAAACCTGGTGACGCTCCCGACTGACGCTGCTCAAACAGCGATGAAGCGAGCCGGTCGTCACCGTCACACAAAAACTACAAGGAGATAGGAGCTGGTGGAGGCACAGCTCGCCTACGGCACGCAGTGTGTGCTATGATCGACCAGTCGTGGTCGGCCGTCGTCGCACGGGTGTCTTAACAAGGGATCAGCAGATACCTATTGTCCTTGTGTTGTGATCTCTTCACAAAGTTTGCGTTGAAGACATAGACAGCCCGAAGGTCACTTCGCTGGCTGCAGCGGCCGGATTTTTCAAAGCAGGAAGCTGCAAGCCTTTCTTCGTAGTAGATCCCAACTTGTTGCTATCACATCCATTGATCAGCCTTTGAGTCGAAATTATCCTTTTCTTTATCATGATAAACACCGCAAATACGAAGTGAACGCGCAGCCCCCGCAGTCAGGGGGTATTTTTTTTGCTTCAATTATCGCGCGTGACTCACGCCGGCTTTTCGTTCGAGTTCTTCTATACATGAGACATGCGCGAATATTGGGCTTAAAAATGCAACGGAGTATAAGATATTGTTTACCCGGCCTAAACGTCCTGTGCGCGTTAAAATACACAGCAATTGCCGTTGTAGGTATCAAAGATCTGAGAGAAGAGAGAAAGAAAGCTCTTTAATAAAAGCATAACGTTCAGTTATCGTATATTTGTCTGTTTGTTATGCGGCAGTGAGGAGGGAGGAGCTTAATATGTTCACAATCACAAAGAATTTGCGATTCTTTGAGCGGTGGTTCAGTTTTACTCCATTTTTTATTTAATGTGCTCTAGGTCATCTTTGTTACGTTTAGCTGTGACTGTTAAAATATTGTTTCGTTGATTAAGTTGGATCGTTCGACGATTTCACGCTCAGTAAGCTGAAACACCGGTTTTTAACTGACTCAAGACCATACTCATGATGTGTAAGACTTACCGAGCGCACTCGCAACACACACCACCACCAGGAAGGCCATGATTATTGAAATTCGACACATGATGCTTGCTGTTCTGTTCTCCTCTAGAAGTATGTGCACACCCTTGAAAATTTTAGCTTTATATGCAAGTCAGCAATGCTGTTGACGTATGAAAGACTGCATCATGGCAGGATAAAAAAAGAATCATGGCTAGATATGCGTCGCAAAGGGGTAAACTTTGCACGGTGTCAAACCGGGTCATTGTTCCTAACATTTTCCTAAAATATTGTGCTTGCTATGATTCATACTAAAGCAAATAACTTCGATGACGTTGTCGTAGAATACCCAAGCAAATTTTTTTCTGGGGTCATCTCATGCGTACGGCATGTCTTTGTGCTTCACCCACAAGTTCATTCTCATCTAGCAAAGGTTCATTTCAAATGAGCTTTACAAATAGCACGCACAATTTTTATTAGTGAGATAGAGCAAGGTGGGGTTTAATTAAAGTGCTGCCAGGGCTTCTAGCCTGCTTTATCGCCTTGCTTCCGGCTCTATGGCCCTTCTGAGGACAATGATGTATACAGTGAACAAGCATATGAAAAAGAGTAAGCCGGAAGTAAAGGGAAGGCAAGGAATTCATTTAGCCAAGCATGTGTCAGTTTCGAAGCCACTCCTGCCGTACCAACATGCGCCCACAAAGTTGGTCAGAAGGTCTATCGCTGAATTATGCCTAGAACATGAGTTGAAGAAATCTTGCGTGCATCTGATCCAAGAGAGCTTCCTCGTGCAAATTAAGAGGCTTCACACTGCTGGGAACCCACGAGAGATCATAACGGTGCTGGCAGAAATCATGCACCGCAAGATTAGAAAAGAAAGAGGTGTCGGTAGCCCAGAGCCTAGACAAAGCACCGGCGAAATTTCGCAAAATCGAAACAAAAGGTTTGCCGTTATTCCTTAGATTCGCCGTATTACCCATAATTTAAAGAAGGTGGGCCAAAAAGCAAATGTAGAGGTTGTCATGTCGGCGCCCAAAAAATTATCAAGGCTATGCAAAATGACGTGCGCAACGGCTAAAGAAACGCGCGAGCTCCAAAAGGCATCGTGTACGCTTTGCAGAATCCAAAGAAGCTGTTGTCTATTCATTTCCTATGCGGCAGCAGATATGTGAGACAGAGCGGGCGCTGCCTGAACGACCGCCTCGGGAAGCATTCGTATTGTCACCTCGTCGTCTCCATGCTCCTCGCAAGCCAGCGATATCGTACTCGTCGCACGATTGAAGCCATACATCTCTCCCAGTGATGTTGACGTCTAGACGCGCCGAGACGGCGCATCTGCCGCGGGGGGTTATGCTACATGCGTAATGCCAGCCACTCAACCATGCGCGTGTGCGCCCGACGTAGAGAACGAACATCGCTGGCTTCTCGCTCTCTGAGCTGAACCGTTCAGCTGTGCGACCGCCGTTGAAAATATATCTTGTGACTAGACTACGGTACAAGCGACCCGTAACAGTATAATGAACGGGGTGGTTCATATGGTTTATAGACTCACGAGGCGGCGCATTGCCGAAGCTGCCGATGTACGCCGGAATGTGAAAAATGTGCCGTCCTCTTCACTCATGCAAGTAAAAAACACGAGAGATAATAGATGCAAGAGAAATGCCCAAGGATGATCACCATAGCATAAGCGCGCCTTCCATGGCCCTGTCAAAGAAAGAATTGTGCTTTGTAAGTGTAGAACCTGATAGAGCCAGGTGAACTATGTATAAATTCTTAGTTTTGCACGTAACTCATAACTTTTATCTTGTAAGTACACTGTTATCACTTCAGGGTGTCGTGACTTGTGGAGGTGAAGTGGTGCAGGCGCGCCGTTATCACTGTAAATCTGTGTCTCAAAAATAAATATTCACTTGGAAGGTAGCGCTTGTCTGTCGTGTTCCTTCGCCCCTATAGCCTCGGTAGTTTGCTCTAAAGAAGAATCAATGGATTACCAACTTACTCAAATATACATCTTGCTATATTTAGATGCAATTTAGTGACATTAACCACGAAGACAATAATTCAGATAACTCATGGAGATCATATTGTAAAAAGATATCGTCAGCGCCATTAGTATCATTCTTGTATATAATACCATCGTCTGCGAATAATGTGGCTGTAGATTAGGTTTACATCGATAGAGCATTATTAAAAACTAATAAAAGTGGCTCAACACCTGGAATGCAGACGCTGTTTCTTTCTAAGCTGATGGCAGACACAACTGCTGCTAGCCACATGAACGCTCTTTTGATCTGCTGCGACTCTTTTATTGTGATAGCAATTATACGGACAGTCTCGACGGGTTTTAGCCGTCGCCGTTGCCGTCGCCGTCAGTCGCGTATAAAGTTCAAATTGATAAGATGCCCCAGCGCATCGTACGTTCTACCCGCGGGTAATGGCGCACGAGCAGGAGCGACGAACGCGGCTGAAGCGGAGATCAAACGAGCCGGCCCATCTCCGTCGCTCCGAGGCGCATGCGATAAGCTCCCCCCCGCATGTTAGACCAGCTGTCGAATGCTCAAGCAGAGAGGAAACGCCCCGCACGTCTTTCGCGAGCGTGCAAAGACGCAACGGCGGGAGGGGGGGGGGGGGGGTCCCTCCGGCAACCTTTGATTTTACGAGCGCGGTCGTCGCTGGCACGCTCGTTATCTCGCTATCTCGGTAGCCGACAGCGGGCGGCCGGTATATCCTTCTACGTGCTGCGCTTTCAAAGAGAACAGAATGTATGAAGAGTCTCTGGAGCGGCCGTATTCTCTTAAACCACCGTTTTGTATAGTTGCGGGAGACCGGATCCAGAAGAGTTAGCTGCCAGCCTCACTTCGTATAACATTACAATTTGTTGCTATCGCATTCATTGCTTCAGCCTCAGCGGTGAAACTGTGACTTTTTTTATCTACTGCCCCTTTCCTGCCGGTCAACTGAAACCAAATATCCATCCTGTTTATATTTCTACGTCACTGCTGATGAAACACTGAAGCGCCTAAATATATTGTGAAACTGGCTGCTCGGCCGCATCTGCAAGCCGCACCTTCATCCCATTGTGAATTCCCTGGTGAAATTCCCTTCCTCATTGGACTGCCATCCCTTGAACTACAACGCCTTCGGCAGTGATCGGGACTTCAGTTTAACTAAACCAAAGGTGGTGGCGTATTGGTGCCTATAGATAGTTTGATGTGTTTCGTTAGACGAAATGACATCGAAACTATTCATGAATCGATTTCGCTCAAAACTAGCCTCGGGCGATTTGACAAATTGTTTATCACGTCTTTCAATGTCTCGCCTAGCAAATCAATCGGCAACCTTTTGAGGTGGAGGGCCGAGTTGCATGAAGCCGAAACAACGGGGGCCGGGCGGCACATCGGAGGGAGGGGGAGGAGGGCTTTTCCGCCAAGGAGAAAAAATTCCACAAATTGTAAATGATGTGAAAAACTGGTTTTCAGCGTGCATGTCACAAGGTTGAAATTCATAAACATACAAGAAACAACAAAAAAAGAGTTCTTCCAATGCGACTTTTGGCGCTTAAAATTCTTAGCTAACACGAAAATATCTACATTCAGGTTACCCACCGACATACGCATTAAGACTTGGAGCTGTTCATCGGTTAGTCGCCAACGCAAGCTTTCTTAGATGAAGTTCATTCTCAAAAAGGTCTTTTCGTAGACGTGCAGCGTCCGTGAAAAATTGCGGGCCACGCTGCACTATTAATACATGAGACAGTTGCCTGGGAACTTTTGAAGGACACTGCAAGTACTGCCAAAAACTCTTATCGTGGCTACTGACTCGCGTACCAAGAGGAGAGTCCCCAATTTTATTGGGGGAGGCGAGGCTTACCCTTCACATACGCTAGGAGATTCTTGGATGAACCTCCTTTTCTGACCTAGTATTTACAAAACAAACTTCTGCATTTTTTGGCATGTGCGAAAACGAAAGTGAAGTAATTATCTAAGTGTGAAGATGCCAACTGCAAGCGATCTTTCTTTGTTCCTGTCTAACCCGACTTAAGGCCAAAAGTGTTCCGTCGGCCTTAAAATAGAAAGTGACAAGGGAAGAGAACAAGGGGTTCTGACATCCAGGCCGGTAGCCAAGAGGGGGGGGGGGGGGCTAGGGGGGGGCTAGGGAGGGGGTGTTTTACAAAAAGGCAAATAATAAAAATAGGTGTTTTTCATGGCCTTCAACAAGTGCCCCCCCCCCCCCCCCCGAAAAATTCCTGGCTACGGGCCTGCTGACATCATCCCATGGGTCACATAATACTGCCCCCGCGGGCCGCAGGTTGCCGACCCCCTGGCCCGCGGCGGCAGAGACGAAGAAACCGGCGCCGGCAGAGACGAAGAAAGAGGGAGAGGGAAACTAATCTGCCTCCGTTTCGCATGCGTTCGTAATCTCGCGCTTTGCGCATCATGCAGACGACACCCGCGTTCCAGCGCTCATAAAGTTCATTTATCCTCCTGCGTGAGGAGGAGACGCCATAGCTGGCACCGTGCCAGGGAGCTTCAACGGCGACGGCGGGGTGAGGGCCTAAGGAGCTTCGCTCCTAAAGAAGTAGAGCGACCATCTAGAGTTCACGATAACGTCTCGTAATGCGCAGTGAGGTGGGCCTCCACCATTTCCTCTAGCGTACTGTTGAGTCCAGTGCGAAAAATTTCTCCGTGGAGGTGTGTATCGGCAGGCCGAAAGCCACCTTGTACACCATCCGTCGAAGTGTGTCCACCCTGGACTTGTCAGCTGTCGTTAAGCATAGATACCGCAGATAATATGTGGCATCTGTTCTGCCTCTACCTTATCTCCAAAAACCAATATACCCTCTGTTCAGAGAGCGCATCTAAAAATTCTTGCCATACATCGAAATAAGTAGCCCATCTACAACGCTGAAAGGCGGGTGGAACGGGCCAAGGCTCTTCACACCCGCTTTTAAACACATAAAAAACGGCGTATGTTCACGCGGCCGACATATGCAGGGCAAGTCATATGGGAGGACCGATCAAAAGAAGTAATTCAGAAGAGGCAGTGGAGGCGGCCATCACCTTGGCTATAGTCAACACTGCCGAAACATACATAATCAGTGATTCCAAATCCGCTATTCGCAATTATAGTAAAGGATGCATTTCTCCAAGAGCTAATAACATTCTGAATCACAACACTAACCATCGCACTGTCCAAATTATTTGAGCACCAACCCACTCCTCACTCTGTGGAAGTCAGGCTGCTCACCATCAGGCTTGAGCTTTCTCCTCCCGAGCCCACGGCTAAACCCAGGTCTGTATGGGGTTCCTTTTCTCGTCCTTTGTTCATTTTGCGCTGTGTATTATTAATGGATCACCAACTAGCCCAAACCCAAACCTTGCTTCTGTATGGGGAATGAGTTAGAGGAAATTAGGTGGTCAACACGCGACCGTATGGTGACGTATCACGAACCAACGCAACATTATAGCTTGGCCACATTTAGCTATCCTTCTGGGCATGAATGTCTAACCAAAAGGCAAGAGCTCGTCCGGAGGCAACGCTAGACAGGCTCCTTTCCCACTACAATTCTATACTCTTACATATATCCCATTGCATTTACACTACAGTGCAAGCTGTGCTGAGCAGCCCCCGGTCGAACCTCTTTCAGATACTTTAGTGCTGTCCCAGTATACAATTGCATGGTAACCCACAGGGCTTGCAAATTACCCCGACGCATCAGTGGGAAGCTACACTACTCAGCTCCGACCCCGACGAGCAGGTCTGGATGACGGGGCGGGCAGAGGCAGCCGCCAA
Organism: Rhipicephalus appendiculatus; assembly: GCA_030522465.1. NCBI lineage: Eukaryota > Metazoa > Arthropoda > Arachnida > Ixodida > Ixodidae > Rhipicephalus > Rhipicephalus appendiculatus. Next base: position 55,939 of record JALIZH010019849.1, read on the forward strand.
GGAGCAGGGGCTCCTGGCCGACTCACCGTCGTTGCTTCCCGCAACCGAAGGAAACCCTTTTCATTAGCTTTCTCCTCGTCGTCCTCCTCTGATCGGAAATAAAACACATTCACATATTTGGCACATTATTGTTCTAGGTAGTTTAATGCGCCAGTAATTGACTGGAATAAACTTGCATTTTCTCGTTACAGTTATTACCTAGAGAAGTGCTATGCGTTCTTAGATAACAGCGAAGCTGTTTAAGCTAGCCGCAATGTGCCGACCCTATCTCGGAAAAAACCTCCATGCTCCATCGCCTAGCAACCACTCGCCTCTCACAGCTGGTGTGGCGTTATATAGATCCGTGTGCGCGCCGAGGTAGCCCCTGCCCTTTGACGGCACCGGAGCACTCGTGCAAGGTCACAATAGCGAGTTTGACCACGGCGTGCGTAGCGTCCATGACGGCGCGGCGTACGTAAGAAGGCTGCGTTCCGCATAGTGCGCATGAGCATAAGTTGTGAGCACGCGCTCTATGCGAAACGCAGTGTTCTTGCGTACGTAACGCCGTTACGGATGCTACGTACGCAGTATTAAACTCGCTAATGCCGCTACGCACCAAGTGGAGTGACGTCACGTCGAGCCTCGTAAGCGCCGGGCAACAACTTCGCAGCAACCGTGCCCCAGCTATGCAAAAAATGTGCTGTGTATCAAAACGACATACTGTGTATAAAGAGTCATCCGCGAAGCTGAGTACGAGCGACGTCGAGCCCGTGACCATGACGTTATAACCTCGACAAGTTCAACCATTATATATACTATAGGAAACCATGAGATCGACCAGCTTCCCTGGGTTTGGTCTGGCGCGATCTAGCGGTAACTGCGTCCTTTTTTTAAATGTGCAGTATTTCTTTGCGTACTGCAAGCACTTCGAGCGTTTCTATCTATCTATCTATCTATCTATCTATCTATCTATCTATCTATCTATCTATCTATCTATCTATCTATCTAGCCGCCTACGTCTGGATGCTCGCGTGATCGCCCCCCTTAGCTTGAGGTCGACCAAAGTTAGTATGGCAGGGTAAGAGGATTTGACGAATACTTCTGGCTGATCGCGACTTGAATAACGTGAAAGTCATGTCGTCTACGTCCTCACTCATTTCTCCAGACACGTGTGGCTCATACCCGTATACCATGGGCCGTGGTATGCGGGTATGCGCCACAGGAGTATGACAATGTGTATCTACCCAGCAGTAGCGTAGCCAGAAATTTTTTCGGGGGGGGGGGGGGGGGTTCAACCATACTTTATGTATGTTCGTGCGTGCGTTTGTATGTGTGCGTGCATATAAACGCAAGCAAAACTGAAAATTTTCGGGGGGGGGGGGGTTTCAACCCCCCCAACCCCCCCCCCCCTTGGCTACGCCACTGCTACCCAGGTACGGCGATAGCAGACATTGGTAATTTAAATGCGAGAGCGTTAAGAGAAACGGACATCGGGGCGTTGACACTGGTAATTTAAAGGCGACAGCGTTAAGAAAAACTGACATCGGCGACGTTGACCCGACAAAAGCAAAGACTATAAATCCGAGTCCCAGCAGGAATCGAACCCAAGCATTCTGCGTGGCAGTCAAGTATTCTACCATAGAGCCACGTCACGTCTCGAAACTGCTTTGGAAAAAGACCCTATACCAGCGCAATGTTGGTGAAACGTTAATTGTAGTTGCAGGGCTGGCTATATTTTATTTATTTATTTTTATTTCCAATACTGCTGCTCTCGTCTGAGAGCGTAGCAGGAGGGCAATACAAAGAGTAAGTACAATATATGAAAAATTTTGAGAACAACCAACTTTGCAACAAATGTAGAGAAGGAGAGGTTACAGTAAATATGCAACAACAAATAGTGGTTGCATAAATACATAAAATGAACTTTCATACATTTATTACACTACTCAAGTGAAACTGTGTAAGGTTCAACATCTTTTATACAATAAAACAGCAATGTCACATCCTACGAAAAGTATTCAACTCAAAGAAAACAAGGAATTAGCCAGCAGCTGGTGTGTTCTTTCTGTGTCACGGTGAGTCAACCGACAAGTGTTAGTGGGGGATAAGAGTAGCTCTGTGGCATTTGATTGGGACAATATTAGTTGTTTGTACCTTCTATTTTATTGGCGAATTCCGAGAACAATTTGGTGTTTGTAATAGATGGGTGTAGTTAATTCCATTCTCTAATGGCAAGTGGAAAAATGAATGTTTAAAAATTTCATTATTATATGAATATTCTGTTACTTTATTGGCATGCTTTTAACGCGTAGGTCGGGACTCGGAAAACGAAATGTATTTCGACTCGTTTATCTTCAAGCTGCTCTTTCTAGCAGCGTTTTTAGATTGGATGCGTTTGGAAGGTTAGTTGGAGATTCTGTGCGCCTGTACCGGTTGTGAATAAATCTTATTGCTTTTCTTTCCACTGCTGAGTTTTCTTAAGTTAGTCTTTGTATGGGGGGAACCAAACCGCAATGGTGTATTATAAAATCGGCCATATACATTTCTTCTAGGCAAGCAGCTTTAATGGGGTAGGAGCTAGTTTAATCATCTCTTCAGAAAAAATAAGTTGCGTAGTGCTGCTGCGGTAATGTTATCGATGTGCTGGGTCCAGTTACGGTCTGAAGTAAGCGTTACACCTAAATATTTATCCTCATTTACTTTAGGTAAATGAGCATAGTGAAGTGAGGCGAATAATGAAGGATCTTTTCTTTTAGTTATCGTATTCACGGCGGATTTTTTTTACGTTTATTGACATCCGCCATAGTTCACACTACTCGGATATTGGTTTTAGGGAGGCACTCAGGGCAAGGTGGTCTGAATGGCTATTAATTTCCTGGCATATAACACAATCGTCGGCAAAAAGTTTAATGTTAGAGTCGATGTTCATTCCAACGACGTTAACATAGATTAAAAATAAAATCGGTCCAAGAACTGATTCTTGTGGTACGCCTGATGACATGGAAAGAGTTTTTGATGCAGTGTGTTCAAAGAATACAAATTGTTTTCGATTAAGCAAAAAGTCCTTAATCCTACAGCTAGAGAGAGGGAGAGAGAGAGATGGGATGCGGAAAGGCAGGGAGGTTAACCGGAAAAGAAATATCTGGTTGGCTACCCTGCACTGGGGAAGGGGTAAGGGGAGACAGAAAAGTAAGGAAGATAGGAATGAGAGAGGGAGGGAGGGAAGCAGAAACACACACACAAACACAGTAGTGTTACAAGCGTTCAACGAGGCGGGTCGCTCGCAGGAACTTCAACGGCGCCTTCGTCGCTTTCAGGCGTGAACGGGCTGCTACCTAAGGCGGCTTCTAGTTTCGCAATTAATTTGTTATGGCAGACACTGTCAAATGCTTTTGAAAAATCTAATAGGACCATATGTGTTTGCGGTGATTGAGGCTATGTGCAAGGTCATGTACAACTTCGGTCAATTGTGTAATAGTTGATAAACCATGTCGAAATCCGTGCTCGTTGGGAGAAAAAAAAGTATACTCTTTTAAGGAAAGATGTGATGTGTTTAAAAATATAATGTTCTAGTAGTTTCCACGATGTACTTGTAAGATATGTAGGCCTATAATTTGATACCAGAACTTTATCTCCTGATTTATGTATCGGTATGATTTTAGCTAATTTCCAGTCTGACGGTAATTTAGCGAGCTGGCAAGACTTCCTAAAGATTAGTCCGAGATATTTACTACTCCATTCCACGTACCTTTTAAGAAATTCGTTCGGAATGCTATCGGGACCACTAGATTTCATGGGATCAATGTTTAATAGAAGGTTCATAATACCGGCATCTGCAATGATTAGGTCATCGACGCTCGTGGCAATGCGCAACTCACCGAGGGTACATTCTTGTTTTCAGCGGTACATACTTACTGAAAAAAATTGTTCAATGACTCAGCTTTATCTTGTTTTTCTTCTTCAGATAGTTGTGCCACTGCCCCCCTTTACACTGAAGTGTTTCCAGAACCTGCGAGGGCTTTTTTGCAAGGAAATTCGGTAGAGTTACGTTAAAGTATTGATCCTTTGCCGCGTTGGTTTTATCTCGGAGATCAGTTTGAGCGTACTGCACTTTTTTTATAGTTATCGACTGGCTTTGGTTATTTTTCGCTGTTTTAGGAAGACGATTCACGCGACGTTTTGAGTGAATAACTTATTTCGTGATCCATGGGTTTGACCTCTGCTGTCTGCTATTTTTTGGGGAACGTACTTCTCAATACAAAAAATAAAATTGATTTGAACGTAATCCAGAGAGTATCTATGTAACATAATGCGACAGATGCGAGTCATGAAAAGTTCGCGAACTCGTAGTCTAAGTGTGTTAGTATACTGTTCTGATCCGCTCTTTAAAAGTCAGTAATCACAGATCATTCGCGACAATTTATTAGGGTGTTGCTAATTGGTAAAATGCATAACGGTATATCGTGGTCCGAAATGCCTTCAATAACACTCGATTTAATAGCACTTATCGGGAAGTGTTGGCTGAGGAGGATAGGATCCAAAATGTTTTTACGGCATTTTGTGTGCGTGTAGGCTCATTTGCGATTTGCTGAAGATTAAATGCAAGCATAATATCAAATAGAGATTCGGAAGCTGATGACGAGTGATGCATAGTATTCCATTCTATGCCAGCAAGATTGAAATCACCCATCGGCAATATTTTCGATTTTCGAACGTTTTGTTGCATGAATTCTTCAATAGCGGATATACTTTCGTGACCTGATGACGGGCTACGATAAACACACCGAATGAACACAGCCCCCCGAATCACACGTGAGTTTACAAAAGACAGCTTCAGCTTCTATAATTTTATAATATAATTTTAAAAACATTACATATGTACTTCTAAGATGAAGCAGTCATGTCGGGTTAACTTCAATTGTGAACTTAAGCGTCATCCACTGTAGTTGGTTTACGTAGCACTATCCAGGACTACGATCCTTGTAAGCACAAGCTTTACATATCAGCTTACGGCTTCTGGTGTTGGCAATGCCCATGTTTCTGTTGGCATCGTTAAACAACTGTAAACAACTGGTTATATGAAAAATATGCGACTGTTCAGCATATGCCTATGGGTGAAACATTTGCACATTTCTTTAGCGTCATTTCGTAACGTTTCGCTGAATAAAAAAATTACACCACAGTCACCTTCCCTCCGCATGCGTCGCATAACATCGATTGTCATGGTATGTTGGATCTGCCCAATTTTTTAACGTACTCAACAAACTTGCCCTTGTGCATTGTGGTGCAGTCAATGCCACTTTTTTCGTTTTCCAATTTCCGATTCACTCTAGAGCACACACTGCCGATTTTGTTTTCAGCCGAAAAAACCACGTTAACACCATAATTACTTGCCACCTTTTTGAATCTATATGGGATAGGCCTTGCACATAGGGGATGGTAGACACCTTTAAAATGAATCATTTTGCCTACTTACATCCCTTGTTGGTTGCTTATCATGTTTAAGCTTCTTCAGAAGCCTCCTGCATGAGGCCTGCAAAAAAGAGTGGGGGTATCCAGCATCCTTCAAGGATTCCACTTGTGAAGCAAAAGCACTGCTCACACAGTGAAAACAATATTTCCTTGAGATAGACCGAAAGCAGGTAACTGAAATAGCCTTCTTCAGAATCGTTGAAAGACCATAAGCATAGTTTAAATGTGGTTTCCCGGCACGTGGCGAATATGACCAACCATTGTGACTTGGCCGGAAATTTAAGTTCCCAGCAAGGTACTGCAGCTTATTTTCAAAAGGAATTGCTGAAGTGAAAGTCAACCCTACGCCAATAGAATTAAATTTCCAGCCAAGTCGTCTGGTTTCTGTTAAAGCGATCATGTGTCAGCAGCAGCATGGACTAGGAAGTGGTATGAATCACGCCTGTTAATAATGCTTCAGCGTTATACACTAAGACGGACCCACCATGATCAAGTGACAATACATCACGCCTTTTCCTAAAACACTACGGTGACGCGAAATGTGTAGCTGACGCAACGCTTGAGTGGTTGCAAATCTAACATTATCACGTTATCAAATCTATTACAACGTCGAAACAAAATTAGGACAATCATACATTCTCGCAAACACATTCTGGAATGCAAATCTTCATTATCAGACACTCAAATGCATTGTTCTGGCAAGAATATCTAATCTAACAAACTTTGTGGGAAAACTTAGATGAAATTTATTTGCACAGATGTTCTAGACGCTACATGTGTGAGTTAAAGGTAGTGGTATAATATTTTGGAGGTCTTCAGTAATTAATGGTGTTTATTGAAGCACAGTGAAATATCGCACAAATTAATACTAAGCTCCTTGGAACAATAGCCATAATAGCTAGAACCGCTATAGACACCTAGAAAGCCGCTATATGCCAACATATCAGAATTCAGCAAATGCACTTGATTAACAAAGATAGCCTCTAAAGGTGCTTTAGATATACCGTAAAATGGGATTACTTTGTGACTGCAGGGGTTACTTTGTGACACGCGCTCGGTTTTCAGTACTTTAAATCTCGCGCCAAGACCAGGCACCGCCGAAAAGCTATAAGCCACCCAACAAGCTCGCCTGACATGCCGTGCCACTTAGCGGCAGCCGGCCAATGTTCCCACGCTCCGGAGCCACTCTAGACGCTGACATGTTCCATGGTGTTTTAGCGCGCATTGTTGAAGCACCGTAAACTTTGTGCGCTCGACCCGTCCGCACGATAAAAACAGCGAAAACAGGTATGTACTTGTGATTGTAAATATGTAGGCTAAAATAAACTGTAATGTAAATTTAATCAAGTCACGTCTGTTGAAGTTTATAGAAAGGAAACTGAAAAGTTGATACTTCGCGGGGCAACTTTGTGACACGCCTATTGTCACTCAGTTACCCCACTCTGTTTTAGATGCGAAGCATCTTATGGCGGGGCTTTGTCCGTCCCTCCCTCACGCGTCCGGTCACTTTCATGAAGTAGGGAAGCACCCACTATATGAACCAGAACACTGTAGTACAATAAGGCCGTCAACCACCACCACAGTCACCAGAATCATGGCCGAGAGCACATAGTGGCTGCTTAGCAATGACTAGGCAGGTGGTGGGTGCAAGCAAAGAATAACACGCACTATCGGTGGTGTCTGTCGCCCTGGTTTCCATTCCTTGATCTTGCTTGCATGTGCTTACGGGGGCTTTATCCATCCCTCCTTCCCGCGTCCCGCACTCCCACAACGCATGCGCGTCCCCTCCCCCTCTCTCTCCTACGCTCACCCCCTTTCTCTCCTCTAGGAATCCTCTACTCTACGGAGCGGCTCCCGCGTCCCACACCCCCACAGCGCATACGCGTCCTCTCCCTCTCCTACGGTTCCCCCCCGTTCTCTCCTCTACGGAGCGGCGCGCAGGACAGGTGGTGGACAGCTGCATACTCCGCTGGGGGGCGCCACGGTAGTTCCGCGGTATGAAAATGACGGAGTGCGCCTCATTCTCTCTCCTGTGCGGCGCCGCTATGAGCGCCAGGGCCGCGAAAGGAGAGCGGCGACGTTTCTCCCGCTCAAGCTAACCATCTAATCGTTGCTTCGCATCCACACATGGTTCCCTTTAGCGGGAGATGGGGAAGTTTTTTTTTCTTTTTTAATTTAAATTATATGTTGTTTTGTTGAAAGGAGGAAGATGCTCAACCTCCCAGCGGGGAAAAGCATATCGGTTGCCGACGTAGAAGAAGCGAGCAAGACAGGAAAACCGACAACCGGAAAGAAAGGCAGCTCTTCCTCCGGTATCAGAGCTAGACAACCTAGGAAGAGGTCTTCTATTGACGACAGCCCAGAAGAAAGCACTGACAGCGATTCTACATAACGCCAATAAACTTTTGATGGGGTAACATTACGCCAGCCCTTTTTTTCCCAATCATATTCAGCCAAAGACAACGTTGTCAGAAAGCTGCCCCACACGACGGGGAAACTTTGTGACTGCTTTTAACCTGAATATAGCCGTTTGTATTAAAATGCGGATTTGTAGAACATACTGCCGTGTGAGGGAATGTTGCAGCAACGTTATGCCACTATTCATTCACCTCTATGTTTATAATTGTTCAGCGAGAGAATGAAAACGTACGAAATTTATCACAAAGTAACCCCATTTTACGCTATCAGAAGGGCGTATAGGGTACTTGGTATGTACGCGTTTTTTATTAACGAGATTGACCTCATAGACATCGTAGTAAAATGTTCTGCTCATTTGCTCTTACTGAATATCCTGTTTCTATAAGAACATTGACATGACTACTTCACTGACCCCCAAAACAGTACCGATTTACTGTGGATAAGAAACTGAAACATCTTTAAGCGTTATTGCGTCCGAAGATGACCGCGGTGGAAGGATATTTTTTTGAAATTAAGAGCCATTATCTCTAATTAATTTCGGCAACGTTACCTTGTAGCATTATTTTTAGCGCCATCCATTTTCAACAAGTTTCTTTTAAGCGGTACGGAATTGCTTCAGGGTAAACATAACCGTGTCCTGCATTCCGTAAAATAACACTGAACTTCACTTTTTGCGAACCAATTTGTCTTCCGTTTCGAGGCCTTACATATTGCCATATGTTTTCGACACTGAAGAACAAAGCAGTCAAGCACTTAAAGCCTGAGAATTTGTACCTGGCAGTATCAATGTTCTACCTCACGCTGAAAGTACAAGCGTGTAAAACTGGCAGTACTACGATACCGGCGAGCGCTATCGTCGGTCATCCGCAGTCGGATCGCCGGTAAAACATGTCTGTTTTAACGCGATAGCGTTAAAGAGCTCGTTTCGCAGAAATTCCGGCGTCGTTGGTTGTGAGCGAAAAATCATCATCTTGTCCGTGACCGAAAAATCAAGAAAGATTCAAATAAAATAAATAATAAAAATTTCCGGGTCCGAGTGAGGATCGAACCCGGGCCGTCTGCGTGGCTAGCAGGCGTTCTACCACACAGCCACGCTTCTGCTTGGGATTATTTTGAAAATAAGTTCCTCTGCTTGGGAATGCAGTGAAAATAACTTTCACGCTTTACAAACACACGCGTCCTATATACAGGCGTCACAATACAACATGCAATATCGCAGTAATATTGCCTGGTACAAGCGTACATTGCCATAGGCCGCCAGAACAAGTGAATACCATAATGACATCGTGGTTCAAAGCCGACCACCCATTACAAAAGGCACACACATTACTGCGCGTGTGGGTGCTCGTAGTGGGTGCATAGCAAGCTCGAAAATATTTCACGCTCATAATTGCTCGTGGTTTAATGCATGCTGCCCATTATATAGTATGCACTAAGTGATGGAAGTACGCACTAGGGAGAGGATATCGCTATCGCGTTCAACTCTTAACCCATTAAGGACCACGAAAGAACTACTGGTCTGATTTTATTGATATTGTGAGCATTATTCATGCGCTTCATCTTTCCACCTGTAAATACACATCATCATCGCTTGGGTCTGAGCAGCGGGGCTCAGGCTCGAGTGCGAATAAAGAAGAGTTTTGCGGCTTGAACGGTGTGTCACAATATTTTGTTTATTTAATTAACCACAACAGATAACCACACGTGCAAATTTTCATGGAGTTACGTGCGTTTGTTCAGGAGTTATGATACTGTACTATAAAAAGTACGCTGGGCCTTCGAGATAGCAACGGGCAAGGTGACTTGATGCAAGAATGGCGAGTGCGCTGGGCCCTTGCGAAACGAATAACAAAGTTATCTTGGCCCATGCAACTTAATCAAGGACCAGTGCTTTAGGGAAAGCGTAACGTCACGCTTTTCGCCGCACCATTTCGATGTATTTTGGCAGAATTCAACGGTTTTGCCGGCTTCTTGTGAAGATGTCCGTATGGATAGAGGGCAATAGCAAGCACAGTGGAATCTGGAGCGATTTGATACTTCTCTTGGGTACTAAAAAGGCGCAGTCAGTGTTTGGCTGTTATGCGACTACAGGACAATAGTGAACGCGTGGACGGTCTGCTAAAATCTACACTGTGGTAGCAGACCCTTTATGCGTTGTCTGCGGCTATTTCGATCATCTGGGTAAATAGGGGCTGGTACCACTTTTTCTCAGGAATGAAAATTCTCTAGTCATTCGCAGCTTGACCGTAGAGCTCAAACCCCCTGATGGCATTGTTACTGCGGATGAAGGAAGACAGTGGCACTACGTTTTTTTTTTTCTTTTCAGTGAATGGCCACCACGATACAGAGCATAGTGACTCAACTGTGTAGTCTTTCGTCAGCATAGAAATTATGCTGTTGTCTTTGCCATTTTCGAAGCAAAGTGGCTTTCCTGAGTCAAAACAGAAGTTACCTTACCCACGTTCCTTTCGTTCCATGTTTTTTTATCGTTAGCAGAGAGCATCCATTCGTACCATCGTCATTCCCCTGCTCCTCCTAAGTTCCCATGTTAGGGTCAGAATCGCCAATTAGAACATCAAGAGGCTCTCGTATATTCACAGCGACATCTTTCGCAGCCTCATGAGTCTGAGATAACCGAAAAAACGGCATTCATAACAAAAAAAGCCTGTTGAATCTATGATACAACGCACAACAAAAGTTACATGTTTGCTCCCACGAAGTCCCAGTGTACTAAATAAAGTACAGCAACATTTGATTACTCCTCACAGCAAAACTATGCACTCTATAGGCTTCTCGCGCTTTGCAGAGATTGAATTGCTCTTCCTGAAGCAGAAGCAGTCCGTTTTTTCAACATATAAAATGTAAAACTTCAAATTAATTTAGAAAAAGTAGTACTGACCACGTGCGTTGAACAGGCTCTCATTTTCCTAAAGTTTGACGACTCATAAAACAGAAAAAACACAACCGAGTCAATATTCCAAATTAGGATTTTCTTTCTGCAACATTTGGCATCAGAAATTGTAATGAGCAAGATCAGAATATTCTGTTTTGTAATTTCCATGCCCGAAGAACGAAGCGTACTTTTTAAAGTACAGTGGGCCCTAATGGGTTAAAGGCGAAGCTTAAGGGTCCCCCAATTTTTTGCACCTATCTTCGTGTGCTCTGTATTATTGTTGGTGCTCGTGTAAATTCTAGAATGTACGCAGCTTTTCGTCTCCCGCTGAATATAAATAACAATCGTCGACAGCATTTTAAAACATATCCGTGCATTTTAGGCACGGCTTGCGCTCAGTGATAACACGTGTAATACAAAGAAGCAAGTGAGCGTGGCCATGTCCTCTTCTGGTACAAGTGAAAAAAGATGCAAAAAGAAATAGGCGATGTCCCACAATTCGTCATGAAATCCCACAATTCATCAACACGCATAACGTTTAAGGGCACTGAGTGGATCACTTTAGGCCGTGTGCGGCGTCACTGTGATTGTGTCATGCGACAGCGAGGGTGAGAGCGTTTGTGACGCATGGTGTCTGCACCCGGTGGAAGCCGTTCAGTATGTGGTTGTTCGTAGAGCCGGTGGAGCGCTACCTGTCATGCCTTCAAAACACTGCACAGACCTGTCGCGCCACGTAAAGCAGCTGGAACTGGCGGGCGGGCGTTACGCAGAATCGTGGCGCTCTGACGGCGCCCCGAAGATCCACACACCATAGGTCGGCACTTTAAGGGAGTACTCACTCAAACTCACTCACCACAATTTTTTCAGCCTTCGCACTCACTCACGTTCACACTCACGTCCACTCACACTCATGAGTACTCACTCATACTCAACTCACCACGTTCAAGTGAGTGAGTGTGAGTTGACTGCACTCATGAGTGAGTGTGCCGAGCTCCATAGGTCGGCACTTTAAGGGAGTACTCACTCAAACTCACTCACCACAATTTTTTCAGCCTTCGAACTCACTCACGTTCACACTCACGTCCACTCACACTCACGAGTACTCACTCACGTTCACACTCACGACCACTCACACTCATGAGTCCTCACTCACGTTCACACTCACGTCCACTCACACGCATGAGTACTCACTCATACTCAACTCACCACGTTCAAATGAGTGTGAGTGAGTGTGAGTTGAGTGCACTCATGAGTGAGTGTGCCGAGCTATGCCACACACTGACCTACTGTTGACAGAATCCAGTAATTACACGTCACAAGCGCTCTTACCATTGCCCTCACCCTCACCGCCAGTAGGCACGGGCTGCGAGTATCACGTATCAATAGCCGAGCACTGCACGTCGGAGTATCGGCGTCCAGAGACAAACGCAGTCACTCGGTTGGTGTTCCACGTCGAGTTGTAGAAGTGTATGGTGAAGGCTGTTGTCTTCTGCTGGTTCTCATTACGCAGTCGATCAAGCTATCAAGCTATCAAGCGTTTTCAGGTAAATGGTGATGCTGAGACTGCCTTCGTCGGTGAGGGTTACGAGCACGGCGTCAAGCGTCGTTGCGAAGTTCCTTCCGTAAATCAGCCTGAACGACATAATCTGCATTGTTTCTTGCACAGCCGAGCTTAAGCGAACGTTGCGTAAGAGGGAATATCCCACGTGTTCTCAATCTTGGTGAACACTCTGGCAATTTTTGATAACATCAAGCGAGCGTTAACACCTGCGATCGTTAACAACACGCCGGTGGCAATTGCGTAGTCCACGAGTTCCCTCTGAGGCTGCGGTGGTTCAGCAACGGCCTCAGTTTGCTAAATTTCATCAGGAACAGTGCCAGTAATTGAATGAACAGATTACGCAGCTCTTCACGTACGACGGATCTGACGCACGACGTTTCTCGCGCAGGTTGTCTGTTCTTAGAACTTGATGCACGGCGTAGCTGTTCGTTAGTGAGCGGTGATTACGGGCATGTTGCCTTGTCCGCATAGCAAGTGTGGTGAAAAGGACAAACCGCCGTCCCCCTGGTGAAGCCCCTGGCAACCCCTTTATTGTAATACACTAATCTGATCTAAATGATGATAGTGCCATTCATGGGCTTCTACACAGTTTTAACACCAAGCACCATTTCGATCATAGCGGCCTCTGAAGGAAATTTGTTGACAATTTCATCATCTAGCGCGCAACACAAGACGAGAAGACAGCGACAACTGATGAAGAATGGCGCCTGTTTTCGTTATTTGTCACTCGTTCCTTGTCCAGTTTTGTGCGCTAGATGCTCAAATGGAATACCGACATGCCCTAACTTATGTGATTCCATTGACAATCTTGGCCGGGTTCTATAGAGCAATTTTAGCATTATTGTTGTATTGTCGATTAAAAGGTCTTCGTGTATGTGGCTCGGTGACTTAGCGTTCAGTTCACAATATCGAAAATTGTGAACAAGCTTGAAGAACAAGTCAATAAAAAGCGCAGGGCTGCGACAAGCATTCGTCGTCATGACGAATCCTGTCGGTAATTCGAAGCACTGTTTGCCTATTTTCCTAGCGAATGCGTCCGTCTACCGGTAACTCAACACAACACCTCATCCGTAGGAATACATAGCGCTACATGGGAAATTAATGAGAATCACGCGGAGGGATACAGTGAAGGAGGAATCATACATTTCATCTCCTAAAATAGTAAGCTACCAACTCTTCAACATCCGCAGCATTTGTATAGCTTCAAACATAGACTTTTTGTCCGTAAGGTGCCCAATGTTTGAAAGCCCACGTGTCCAGGGACAATAACCTAGAACCTTCAAAGCATGTAGCTTCTGCACGATTCGAGTATTTCTGACACTCCAAGTAGTTTCTTCATAATTTGTTTCGCTCGACAATTCACTTCCCAAAGCAACTTCAAGTATATTTTTGATTGCTTTATCATAATGATCATGCAAAATGGACCCGACTATGCGAATGTAGTTTCAGTGGAATGGCCATTATCAGCTCAGTGCGTGACTTGGGGCTCGCTGCTGTGCTCTCGTAACGGGCCTGTGTAAGTCCCGTCTAGAGGGACAGCTCTATATAACAACGGGTCAGAAATGCTGTGCACGTATCAAGTATGAAGATGATATACCCGAACCCATAACCTACCAGCGCCCACAGCGGCCAGCAGACGCCGTCTCACTGCTAATTAAGCATCAAACTAATCACTTGGTCCTTGGAGGCGCGACTATCCGAACTGGGAAGTCAATTGGCGATTCTTGGCGATGTCTGGCGAGCCGCAATACTCAGCCGGACCGCGGTGCTCCGCTCTAAGTACCAAGGAGCCTCATTTTACTAAGGTCGTTTATCTTTTTCTCCTACACGCCACTCCTAAAACACGCCAGATCATTATAATGTTCCCAGCATTTTCCTAAAACAGTGCGGATACAACGACCTCTATGTCAGTGCATCAGTTGAAGCCTTTGGTATTGCGTGTTAAATACCGCGCGTTATTGTAATGTTCGGCGACCCTCGGAGTAATCCGAAAGCTTCGTGCGATGACCTTACTTTGGTTCTTCACTGATTCATGGGTAGTTCAATGATCTTGCTTTAGTTCTTCATTGATAGCTGGGAGGATTGAAAGATTGAGAACTGTTTAAGATCATTTATCGGTAAACTACTCGTGCTGACTGCGTAGCATCTCTGAAGGAAGACAAGTGTGACCCTTAGGTGTCAATCAGGCAAGGGGTATATTACAATTGACGTCACAATGACGTCCGCCACGGTGCCGGACGTGCCGTCGATAGGTAGTGCAGTGACCTAGGAAATCATGCGTCAATGATTGATTGTGTTAATTGAAACACAATAAGGTATTGTACCAACTGCACAAATAATTTTTGAACCCATCACAGTAGGGAATACCATATAGTGTATTTCCAGAGGAAGTTATGAATACCTACACACTAAACAAATTCTCACCCATATGGGTGTAAATGAGCTTGTCGCCAGACGAACACCCTTTGCACCCTATTGGGTGTTCGAAAAAGGATGCTAAGGAAGGGTGCAGAGCGCAGCACCCTTACAAAAGGGTGCAAAGCATAAAATTTCAAAGGGTGTAATGGTTGCACCCTTTATAAAGGGTGCTATCGTGTCATAACAACCTTTAAAGGAGCAGTGACACCAAATTTCAAACTCGAGATTTGGCGTTCACTCGATTGCTTGGTATGCGTGAGTTTTTTTAGCGAAGTATGAATTGCGTCTGTTACGTAGAAGTTATTCTATATCGACCGCAAAGAGCGTCCAAAGGCTCAACGGCGCGTTCATGCCATGAAACATCGGCACTATTTTGACGTGTTCAGCTAGCTGCTAGGCCACGCCTCACGCGCTGAGTGACGATGCGCGAGCAACGCTGACGTCGACAAGTTTAGTGTTGTCATCGTGGTGCCTACTTGTGGTACCGCCTGGCGGCGACGCCAAGCTGCCTGGCAACGGCGTCGCTTGTTTTGTTTTGCTGGGTTCCTGCAGCGCGTTCGTGTGAATCCTGCGTTTTCGTTGTGCCACTTCAGGTGATCTATCGTGGAGTCATGAGCGCGAATGTGATTATTCGAAGCTACGATCTCCATCGCATTACGTGCCAGCATGCCGTAGAATCGTTGTGCGCTGCAATCGTGCTCTTCAAATAAGAGATGAAGCAAAACGTTTGCTGCACCGTTGCGAAACGCTACCACCGCAACGTGCGCACGGAATCAAAATGCCAGGCCTCCGCGTTTCACTTTTTTCTTGTCGCGTTTCAATCTGTGAGCAGTATACACTACAATTGACACACATGGCGACATTCACTAACTGACCAGTTATTACGACACATTGGTTATGCTTAGGTAGACGCAAACACGACAATAACCGATCAAATTGCAGCAGCACAGGACGTATGGTTCAGAGAAATATCATTTCAAACAAGTAACATGCACGCAGCGTTCATATGCGTAGTTGTGACATGTCTGCCAGCCAGCATGGCCCAAGTGTGCGTCTCCAGCTGCCTCCTCGTAGCTGCTCGGTCCGGCGTCGATATCAGAATAACTACTCTGAAGAGGATCGAACCGTAAATGATTCGCCACGTCGCGAATCGCAGCGATTCCATATTCCCTCAGTGTTTTCATCGTCGCTTCTGAACGCTCTTGACGGCGGCGGCTATGATGGGGGTGATGATCACGTGCCTACACGTGCTCACTGAGCAGACGAAATGTCAGCTGAAACTCGCTTCACCATTTCGTATGGCCACATGATCAGATGGGGCGTGACCGCGGGAGGTGACCGCTTAGCAGCGTTGGCAGCGCTGAAAATTGGCGGGCTGTGTTCCCGTTTTGAATTGCGTTCGATACTGGTCATAGTAATCATTATTACATATATTAAATCGTCTCTCTGTTGCATTATCAGTACCGAATCGTTAATAGGGGGATCGATAACTACACGGTGACGCAAAAAACACGACATGCGTAAAGTTGATGTCACTGCTCCTTTAAAATGCGTGCTGGAAGGGTGCTCCACATCGATATACCAATGGAGCAAAAACCTAGGATGGATGCTAGAGATGGCCACAAATGTAGAATGCCCTATACTCTGTAGACAGTGCCGTGTGACAGGCCCCATACACTCTTAAAAAATGTGACCCACACTCCATTTCGGAAGAAACGGCGATGTCCCCAATGTTCTTCTTTAAATGGGGTAACGTCTGTCCCTTTTGACACACAGAAACGTTCTGCCTCCGTCAAAACCAAGATGGCGTCACACCAGGCTAGCGTAGCGAGCAATACGCATGTGCACCGATTTAGCGAGTACAGCTTTATGCCTTAAGCAACGCACCTTGATACTACAGAATGGCGTCTTGGCGGATAGTTGACAGTCGGGCCCATTCATGGATTGCGCAGGGACACCGGAAGGCTGATGTAGCGCATTTACATACACATTTATTAGTAAGTACACGTTTGGTGGTCTGCGAGACACATAGTACACACACACTCAATGAATTGAATACACAATTTATTAATTTCCATACAATATAGCCCATACTATGATCAAATTACAACGACCGCGTACGCACAGATGTGTTTACACGTACCCCAACACGAAGTGCACACGCTTATATAGTCGCTGAATTATGACCGACGTCGTGGTACAAGTATCACGTAATTTTTGGTTAACTCTTTTACATTCTATGGCTGCATCACAAGATACGCAGACGTAATTATACCGTAGCTATCCCTTAGCCAAGATCAGCAGTTACTCAAAAGCTACATAATAATGAACCTGATAATTACAGGGTTCATTACGTTCCCGTGAAAACGACCACCAACTATGCATACCATTCCGACGACATTTTGAAGGAATTCTCTCGACAATGGCCACAGATCTCTCGACAGTGGCCACAGATAAAATTTCTCTCTCTGATTTCTTTAGTTTTTATTGGTACTCTGGGAGGGCGCAGCATGCAGACCAGATTCTGTCGCCTTCGTCGCATCGACTTCGTTGAGTGGTTTGGCGTTAACATCTGTTAACATTCTATTTACGCGTTTACCACAAGTATGACGATGAGCCATGGATTCATTCAACCGCTATCCCTTCAATGACAATGCTTCTGATGCTCTAACGGCCATCTTAGTTGTGTATGCGTACGTTACAACGTGGGTACAACGAGGGACAGAGCGTCGGCTTGCAATCTCCTTGAATAAATATTTATTTCCTTCATCAGTCTCTGACTATGAATCTTGTTTTGATTCCCGACTGTCCAGTGGCCTGAAGAAGACAAAGCAATCGTCGTAGTTCTACAGTCACCCCTAGACACACTTCGCATGCTCGTCGGCAAGCTCAAATCCCCATACGCTCAGTCCGTGCAACAGGTGCTGGATGGTCTATGTCCAGTACTTGCAAGCCTTCAGTAGGCACCATTACTCGTCTACCTCCAGTGCAACGTGATTCGCCCGAGAGCCTGCGCCCAGTACTATGGAACGCAGCAGTGTTTTTTGTATACTCTTTTCTTTTTATCTCCCTATCTTTTAATCCCTCATTCCCCTTCCCGCAGTGTAGGATAGCAAACCGGACGCGCGCCTGGTTAACCTTCCTGCCTTTCCTTGCTTTTCCTCTCCTTCCTTTGTTTTGATTAGAGGATGGAGCGTAATCACTCTTTATATATGTCGAAGACGGTCAACCTCAGGGGCACCTACTTCTCTTCCCTTGGAATCCACTGTAAGAAAGGCCACAAGAAAGAGCTATGTTAATTGCAGTCTTGGGCAGCAACTACAGGTTTTCCCGCTCACTTTAATCCAAGTACCAGCTAAAATAATATGCACGCCATTGAACTAATCTGAGCGCCAGACTATTTAATCCATGTGCCAAACGTTTAATCCAAGCGCCAACATCTTTAGTCCAAGCGCCAGCTCAAATAGGCCGCGTGCCTGTGAGTTTAATCCGAGTGCCACCATGCTTAATCCAATTGCCAACAGCTTTAATTCAAGTGCCAGTCAGTTTAATTCATCCACGATAAACAGAAGGTTTGCCATTTTATATAGTTTAAATGTCGGAACAATGTAAACATGAGGCGACAGGAATAATTTTTCTTTTGCCTATGCATGCTAGCGCTTATGCAATGAAGTACAGTGGTATTTCCCCCAAACGTTTTGGTGTCATACCTTAGAATTCAAAAAGCAGTGTGGTTTAATTACATGCTCGGGTACTAAATGTCGTTGCTCATAGAACCCTTGGTAAGAGTTTAAGCATCGAGACAGTTTATGCTTCATCGCTACTGTATTATTCCGGGTAATCAGGTACTTCATTGATTGCATATGGCAGAGACTCATGTCGTCTGCTAGCAGATGGCCAGAAGCATTCGCAGTCGTCTGCTCAGCCCAGTGAGAGCGATGGTGACCGACAGACGGTATTCACCCATTCTTAAAAACAGAAATAACCATTTAAAAAAAACTAACTTTGCATCTGTTTAGGTTTATGTGCAATTACGTTTGTTTGTTTTTTTTATAAAAGCATCAAGGGAGATGCCCATGTTCATGTAACAGACGACGCTAGTGTTGATGAAGCGTGGTCACTTGGACCACGCGTGTTATCAGGGCGAACATTTCCAGACGACAAGAGGGCTTTGCTTCAACTCATGGCTGGACGCAAGCTAGGACCACGCTTTAAAGACCCAGACCAACCTCGACGAAAAAACAGCAGAGTATCGGTGGTCGACAGGGCGAGGATTGTGGACATCTACAGGCGTGGTGGTGACCTAAAGCAACTAGCTGATGCCCTGAGCATCAACATAAAAACAGCAAGATCTATTGCCGCTGCCGACAGAAAAGTATCAAAGCATGGTGGTGGTTCTAAACGGAAGTTTGTAGATGACGTCGTGAATACTTTAAGACGAATTGTCGACGAAAACTGCACTTTTACTCTAAGGCAGATAAAGGAGGCCCTGGAGGAGGAAATTCCAGGAGTAACTATTAGTGCAAGCACAGTTGATCGCTTGCTAGATGCCCACAGCTACTCAGTGAAGCTGGTGACACAGAGGCCCGCAGACCGCAACCGTGCCGACGTCAAGCACAGCCGCAAGCTGTACGCCCAGTGGCTGCAGTACGATGGACCGCGTGTGTGTCGCTTCTACTTGGATGAGACAAACTACAATATCTGGTGTTCCAGGAACTTCGGCAGGGCAACTAAAGGGCAACCAGCTGTGCACACGACCACGACGACAAAGGGAGCGAACTTGAACATGCATAGCATGCATCTCCGCAAATGGAGTTATTCACTGGACTGCGGTGTACAGAGTTAATTGGGCTGTTTTCAATGATTTCCTCAGTGAAGTTTCGGCCCGTGTGGAACGTGATGAGCCAAACACAAGCTGTCTTCATTTTCGATGGCGCACCAGCTCACACTCGGGCAGAGCAGGCGGCTTTGGCTAACTCACTGCACTCTATCAAGCGCCTGCCTGCGTACATCCCTTCTTCAACCCTATAGAAGAAGTATTCTCAAAATTCAAGTCACACGTGAAGGCCTACCTAAGCGAACGCCGCGATTTAGTATTGGCGACACCGCAGGGCATGAAGAAAAAGGAGCGCAGGCGTTCTTTGCTGCTGGACGCAGCTCGGCACTCCATGCAGCAGATACAGCGCGTGGACTGCGCGGCCTTTGACCGGCACAATTTTTCTTTCGTGCCTGCAGAGTTGCGTGAAGATGACTTGTGAACGTCCGTCTCCAAGCCCTAGGAGACAGCGCTCTTTTAAATGCGAAGCATTTCTTAGCGAACTTCGGCGACTTTGAGCGTATCTATCTATCTATCTAGCTATCTATTTATCTAGCTATCTATCTATCTAGCCGCCTACGACTTAGTGCTCTCCTGGCCGTATCGTTAATGGGATTTATGCCAAATTTGGTATGGCATAACATCACCGTATTGCGAACATAAATGGCTGGTCACATCATGAAAATCATGACTAGCTTGTCATGAAAAGCATGATTTACCTGCCACGCTCATGGCGCGCTCCCGGCCGTTTCGTTAGCTTGATATACACCAAATTTGGGATAGAGTGACGTGACTGTATGACGAACATAAATGACCAGTGGTATTATGGAAATCATGACTTGTCATGTGCGACATGACTTGCATGCCATGCTCATGGCGCGCTCGCGGCCGTTTCGTTAGCTTGATATACACCAAATTTGGTATTGAGTGACATTACTGTATAACGAACATAAGTGGCAGGTGGTAACATGAAAATCTTGGCATGCATGTAATCTACAACGCCATTTACATGCCACGCTCATGGTGCGCTTGCGTCCAGTTCGCTAGCTTGATATACACCAAAATTGGTATTGCGCGACGTGACTGTATGACGAACATAAATGACAAGTCCTAACATGTAAAACATGACATGCAAATTTTCTAAAACATGATTTGCTCCTTCCTGGCTGCTTCGCATTACATCGATTCCCACAGTGCGTGGGATCTGCCGGCTTTTTTTAATAAATACTTACTGTCACCTGTGCTGATATTGAATTTATAAAATAAATTCATATATATATATATGTATGTATATATTAAATCAACGATTGCGGCGTTCCCATTAAAGTGATCCCGCCCGTGCCAAACACTGACGTACAAACTGGTACATAGCAAAGCATAAACGCTCCAAACACGGCTCAAGCAAACTATTGCAGTAATACTTTTTTCACAAATAGTAGCGGCGAATATAAATATTACTATATTAGTGCTGTCTTCCACTTTCCGGCTATTTTCTTTCATATTGTGGGTACTGTACTTCAATTGTACTGCTGTTTTCACGCCCCGGATTCCCGTTTCTTGTGCATGGATTAAACTGATTGGCACTTGAATTAAAGCTGTTGGCAGTAGGATTAAACATGGTGGCACTCGGATTAAACTCACTGGCACGCGGCCTATTTGAGCTGGCGCTTGGATTAAATATGTTGGAGCTTGGATTAAATGTTTGGCGTATGGATTAAATAGTTTGGTGCTCAGATTATTTCAATGGCGTGCGGATTATTTTAGCTGGCACTTGGATTAAAGTGAGCGGGAAAACCTGTAGTCACTAGTAATGCTTTATCAGTGTCAACTTACATTTTTCAGTTACTTGTTCCAGTAACTCGTTACTTTTAATTTTTTATCGCTCTGACGTGTGCCCCGTACTCGTAATATATGTGAGCGACGCCCGAAATAAAATAAAGTTGAAAGTTGCAATTTTTGTCGTATACTTCTATTCGTCTCTGCGTCTACTACGTCAATATTGTTTAAAAGAACGCATATGCAAAACATCGACATGAAGCACCTAGGCCCCGTCATCGCCTTACGAACTGTTGCTCATTTTATACAGCAACTGAAATGCAACGACCCGACGTTACTTTTTGAAAGAAACTGCAACTGTAACAGAGTTACTTTTTTGGCTGAGGTAACTCTAACTGTAACACTGTTACTTTTTACTGGTAAGTGTTCATGACAGATTAATGGAAATCTTGGCATGGGTAATCGTAAGTAGTTATAGTTGTTCCGCTTTTATGTCCCCAAACCACGGTATGATTGTGGGGGGACGGCGAAGTGGAAGGATCTCGAAATTTTGAGCACCTGGGGTTCTTGAACGTGCAACTACACTGGCCGCTAACATGGCTTGTGACCACTACACGGGCCACGAGCCAAGTACACGGGCCTCCAGCATTTTCACGTTTTGGTTAGCCGTGAAGCACCATAACCACAAGACCACCGTGGCGGATGGTAATCGGAATAATTAACCTCCATAATCCCCAATGTTTTTTCTGACAAGAATATGGCATCCTTCGAAGCTGCTATAGACGAAATCGTGAGCTAATAGTAGCCGAAGATTAGTCAACGTGGAGCAGACCCACCGGTATTCGCATCATGCTCAAGTTTACATGTTGCCGCAGTTACCAGCTTATGCAAGCGCACATGTGTGTAAATTGAAGCCGCTTGTTTTTTAACGACGCTCTTAGGAGCGTTTTCCTGGGTAGAGCGCCATCCCTAATTGCACCTCGCCGTAACCGAGTCAAAGATCTGGCGTGGGCGCCCCAAGTACCGCGACACTCTTGTCCTTTTGCCGAAGGCGGCCGGATTACTCTGGGAATTCCGGCCACCGAAACAGGAAGTAAAAATACACAACGCGAAATGAAAAGTAAGAAATACATAACGCAAATATAAAAAAGAAAGTGTTGTCCGTAATTACAGTTCGCATTCTTAAAGAAGGAAATAGAAAAAGAGGTATTTGTAACGAATTGAAAAATAAAAAATGACGAAAGTTAAAATATACATCAAAGATACAACGAAATTTAAGAGTAATACCTAACTGTGCGCACACGTGATTTTGCAAATTATTTGCCTCAATGTATTGCGAAATTAAAAGATCCAAAGCGCTGATCACACATTTTGCATCTGAAAGAACCGTAATCGCCGGTATTACTGGTTCCAGCGAGCGATATAGATACTGATAACGCATTAGAACATATGGTAATTGTTTTACAAATCTATAATTACCATTTGTGTTATGCGTCTGTGTGATAATATGGTTAGGGTGACGTGCACCCTTCTTACCGTTGCCCAATAAAGCTTCCCTGGGTGGATTAATAGCTTTGCGCAGTTTGCGCCTATGCTTACTTAAGTAACATAAAAAAATATAAAGTGATCGTCCGTGCATTTATTTTAAAAACTCCCGCAATACGCATATTCAGCTGGCATAAAAGACGACTGAAAACTTGTGCAAGGACAGTGTTTTATGCTCGTTTTAATAATGGATTGCACAAAAAGGAAAATGCTACGCTTCTGCTTAATTCGGATAACTGTATAATTTGTCTTTCACGAACGAATGAAGCGGAATTTTAAGGGCTTGTTTGGCTTTCCTAGCCACAACATGAATTAAAGCTAACAGACAATAAAGCCAGAAAAAGCATACGGGACGTTATCGCACAAATTATGATGTAAATGTGAACAAAAATTAAAGTGAACGAAAAGACAACTTGCTGCCCGCAGGGGCCGAACCTGCAACCTTCGAATAACGCGTCCGATGCTTTACTATTTCATCTACAGCATCGGGCCGTCCTCCCGCCAACTTTATGGGTATTTCTGTGTAGGTAAACCTGGGAGTGTTGGCCCCACTCGTAGCCATGAAGGTGACATCGGAACACTTTTTTAGCGTGCTCGATCACGTAGCACGTGCTCTCTCTACGAGCGGCAGCTGACTTCAGCTGGCAGGTGAAAGTCGCGCTGGCTAACACTCCCAGGTTTGCATGCACATATATGCCCGAAAAATCCCAAGTTTCCTTCCTTATGCATTGACGCAGACGAGTCCAGGGCGAAAGCTACCATCTTTTTCTTCTCAGTCAATGTGTCGATCCTACCCTGCCATCCTCCGAAGTCTTTGTACGCCTAACAAATGGTCGCAACTAACGTTTTGCATTGCCGCCAGGATTGGAGGGACTTCATCGTGCTTTGCAAAGCCTCCGTGATCCACCCTCTTTGGACCAAGTTACGATGTCGTGTGATGGCGCCAACATGTGAGGTTATATCATTCACGTCACAGTGACGCGACAAATTTCGGTAATCTGTTACGTCATGGGGACGTATTATGGAGACGTCATCCCGTGATAATTTTTGCATCACTCGTATTCCCAACGGTGCGGGACGACGAAGGTCGATTTTCACGTTTGATGCGGCACCTGAGGTTTTCGTCGTAATAAAGTTGACGGGAGGAGGACCACCGCTGTAGCTCGGTTGATGAGCCATCGGGCATGTTATCCGAAGGTTACAGGTTCGATCCCTGTCGGCGGCAAGTTGTCTTTTCCTTCACTTTTTTCTTCGGATTTATATCCTAATTACGGGTGACAATATTTCCAGAAGAAGCGTGGTATATATACGTTATAAAGTTTCATTATCTATTTGCGCGACAGCTTTGTCGGAAGGAAACCTTGCCTAAGTTCTTGCTTTATCAGTGTGCTATGGACAGCGACGACTCTCAGAAGTTGGAAAGAAGACCTAGGCCTGCCCATTTCAGAGAGTGGGGGGCTAGCGCACACTCCTTTTCTCTGCACCCTCTCCCCCTCTTCTTTTACTAAAAAC
>JALIZH010019850.1:0-26167 GCA_030522465.1 Rhipicephalus appendiculatus
GCTTCGTCATTTTCATACCGCGGAACTACCGTGGCGCCCCCAGCGGAGTATGCACCTGTCGCACCACCTGTCATGCGCGCTTCTTCGTACAGTAGAGCATTCCTAGAGGAGAGAAAGGGGGGAGCGTAGGAGAGGAGAAGGGGACGCGCATGCGCTGTGGGACGCGGGAAGGGATGCACGGACAAAGCCCCCGCAAGCATATGCAAGCAAGATCAAGGAATGGAGTCAACGGGACGCGGGCGCCGCTCCGTAGAGTAGAGGATTCCTAGAGCAGAGAAAGGTGGGGAGCGTAGGAGAGGAGAGAGAGGGGGTGTGGGACACGGGAAGGAGGGATGGACAAAGCCCCCGCGAGCACATGCAAGGAAGATCAAGGAATGGTGTCAGCGTGGGTGACAGACACCACCGGTAGAGCGTGTTATTCTTTGCCTGCACCCCCCACCTGCCTAGCCATTGCTAAGCAGCAGGGCTGGACAGTATCGAAGACACATGTATCTTAGATACTATCTTAGATACTTTTTGGGTATCTTGTATCTGTATCGCGATACGTCTCGCAAAACGAGTATCTGTATCTGTATTTCCGATACATTGAATAATGTATCGTGTATCTTAAGATACAAGATACTGCTATAGAAATGCCATCCTGCGAAACAACAAACGTCAGCTGAACTCTGCTTCTCAAGCTGATACTAGTGCCACTAAGCCTCCTCAATAAAGCAAACGAAAGTGATATTCCTTTGTCTTTTCGCCAGAGTGCTCCAGTGAGCATAGGAAATAAGGTCTATACGCGTTTGTACTGGTGTAGCAGAGTCCCGTGATGGCGCTCAAGCCATCTCGACAAAAACAAGCGCGCGAACGTCTACGTGCAGCCGACCTTTTTGTTTCTCCATATTTTCTTTCTTTTAACTGTGTCGGTGCCACGAACCTTGTTTGTAGCCACGGTACTGTGTTGCGTACTACAATGCGTGGGGCGTCTTTCGCTCAAATTCGGATGCGGCGATAGTGTCGTTATCGAAGTTTGTCTCGCGTGGTGCTTCGTTGCAAAATCTCAAAAATGCAAGAATGGGGTTGCTTTGCGTCTCGCTGCTTTCACATAGATTTGACAGATCTCGTCAATGTAAGCTTGACTTGCACACTATGAGATTGACTTATATGCCAATTAGATTCTAACAACCGTCGCTCCACCGCTGTCGATGCTATATGCAATAGAACAAGTATTTACGTAACAGATGATATTTTAGCGTACTGTATTTTTGGTTCTTCTTGCTATATTATGGAAGAAGATATTTTTAATGATAGCTTGATTGTTAGCACAAGTGCTCTCTTTGGTGTCCCTCCGTTTGCATCGCACACATTACCTAGGCCTCTGTGTAGTTCTCTTTTTTTTTTGTTTGTTAACCGTAATAAGTCTTTTGTAACCTCCTCCTCTACTCTTTCTCTTATTTATTCTTATTTTTATTTGTCTGCGTCATTGCTACTATTTACATATCTACGTTCCATGTGAGTTTACTGTTCAGGCGATGTTAGGGCAAAGGTAAAATAATCTGAGCGTGACTAGTGCTTACAGGAACAAAAATTCTGCTTACGATTTAATAAAAACAGCGAAACTGAGTTTACATTATAGCAATGGAAATTATAACGAAAAATCTTAAAGACGTCGGGAAGGGGATTTGAGAAACATAATACCAAGTACTACGGTTTTCTTATCAGTGTCCCCACGAGCCCCTTAGTGCTATTAACGCGATAGCGTTAAATAGCTCGTTTCGCAGAAATTCCGGCGTCGGCGTCGGTGTCGGCGTCGGCGTCAGCGTCGTTGGTTGTGAGCGAAAAATCACCATCTTGTCCATGACCGAAAAATCGAGAAAGATGCAAATAAAAATAAATTATAAAAATTTCCGAGTCCGAGTGAGGATTGAACCCGGGCCGTCTGCGTGGCCAGCAGGTGTTGTACCACACAGCCACGCCTCTGCTTGAAAATACATTGAAAATAAATTCCTCTGCTTGGAATTGCAGTGAAAATAACTTTCATGCTTCGCAAACGCAAGCGTCCTTTATATGGGCGTCGCAACATAACATCTAATATTTCAGAAATATTGCGTGGTACAAGCGTACATTGCCATTGGGCGTCAGATTATGTGACTGTCATAACGATTTCGTAGTTTAAAGCCGGCCACCCATAACAAAAGGCACACACCTAACTGCGCGTATTCCCTTAACACCACGTAGTGGGTGCACAGCAAGTATGCACTAAGTGGTTGAAGTAGGCACTCGGGACAGGATATCGCTATCGCGTTTAACTCTTAAAGGCGAAGATTAAGGGTCCCCTAATTTTTTTCCGTGGGCACTGAGTTTTCTATTGTCTGACTTTAACACCCAAGTTGACAATACATCATGCTCTATATTCATAGCTTTTAGGGGTGCCGCCTGTATCGTGTTTATACATGTCCGAAATTTTGGACATTGCCCCTTCAGCATTTTCGGATGCTTCACTGCAGTACACCACCGTAACTGAATGGGTGGCGTTTAAAAAGAACTATATCTCAATAGATCAGCCTAGTTTCAATGAGTTTCAAAAGTAACATCGATTTCAGAAGGCTGTCCTTGAATGACATGCGCAGAAACGAAACTTATTCGTTAGTTCGTTACTGAGTTAAAGTGATGTCTCGTGAAGAGCGTGTGGTGAAGCCACACTCCAGGAGCTTGTGGTTTAACATCCTCCCAGAGAGGGCAAAGAAGGTTGAAATGTGTGAAGGTGGAAGGCTGTAGAATGATTGAAAACGGTTCGCGTTGGTATTGTAACGGCAGATGCATGCGTCGTTCTGCTTTTTTTTTTTTTTGAGAACATGAAAAGATTTAGGAGGTGGGAAAGAGGGAGACGAAGTGATTGCGAGCGTGCAAGATCTGTTTACAATAGCGCGAACTTGGGCTTGTTGGTGAAGCACTGTGAAACACACGGCGCATGTAACGGCCGGAACACAGGAAGACGCTGTGTGTGTTCCCTTCCAGTGTTCCGGCCGTTACTTGGGCGGTGTGTTTCACAATGCTTCACCAACAAGCCCAAGTTCGCGCTATTGTAGATCTTGCACGCGCGCAATCACTTCGTCTCCCCTCTTTCCCACCTCCTAAATCTTTTCATGTTCTCAAAAAAAAAAGCAGAACGACGCATGCATCTGCCGTTACAATACCAACGCGAACCGTTTTCAATCATTCTACAGTTCCACCTTCACACATTTCAATTCTTTGCCCTCTCTGGGAGGATGTTAAACCACAAGCTCCTGGAGTGTGGCTTCACCGCACGCTCTTCACGAGACATCACTTTAACTCAGTAACGAACTAACGAATAAGTTTCGTTTCTGCGCATGTCATTCAAGGACAGCCTTCTGAAATCGATGTTACTTGAAACTCATTGAAACTAGGCTGATCTATTGAGATATAGTTCTTTTTAAACGCCACCCATTCAGTTACGGTGGTGTACTGCAGTGAAGCATCCGAAAATGCTGAAGGGGCAATGTCCAAAATTTCTGGGTACGAAGGGGGTCACGTAACTGGCACCAAATATATACGAAGAATTGCTTAACCTCAACTGAATAAAACCAATGATGGAGCTTACTGCCATGTGGCTCTCTCATCATGGTATTTTTATATTGCGCTTAATTTCTTAACTAGGATCAGAGATGCAACATTTCTGCTATTCATTTTGGGGCCAAGTGTGTTTCTTTGTGTTTTAGAGGGCATTCTAAAACGACAGATCTGACTTTTTGTGGAAAGGTATATGCTACGTAGTGATTCTTCCGGCGTTTAAAGAAAGCCAGAGAAATATGACCACGTTACTGCGCTGGTATGCTATTGTGCTGCAGCGCTTTCAGACGTGCTTCGAGCAAAACAACCGCAACCGGACCACGGCGAAATGAGTGGCCGCGGCTTAGTCAACGGCTCTACAGCGCGTCAGCATTTCTGACCACCACACACGGCAAAGAAACACCATCGTCCCTGAGAAGAGACAGGCTGACGGTCCGCGCGCCGGTTGTTTCGCTCGATGCTCGTTTAAGAGCGCTGCAGTACGATAGCGCATGAGCGCAGTCACGTGGTTTTATTTGACATTTCGCGTGCTTTCTTGAAAAGCCAAAAAAATGTTTACCGTGCAGCATGTACGGCGCCAAAAAACAATTGCTTCGGTCGTTTTTAAATGCGTTCTAAGATGTGACGAAGCGCACGCTGCCCTAAAGAGAATAATAAAAAATTACACCATCTCCCGCTAAAGGGAACCATGTGTAGATGTGAAGCAGCGGGCGCTAACGCTTACACTGGCGGCGGCGTTGGCGCTGGCGCTCATCGCAGCGTTGCGCAGGAGAGAAAACTGGGAAGGCGCAAAGCAGGCAGTGATGGAGCAGTGTTTCCTACTGGAACATGCCAATCGCTGCTAATGGGCAATGAGAGACAGAAGACTCCGACTGGACACAGAGACCCGCACTCCGCTTTTAGTTAACGCGCACGCTGCGAATTTTTATTGTTCAACAACGCACAGGAGAAATCTTCCACCGGCACCACCTTGGAGGTCAAGATCCATTGCCATATATACGGGATGGCCAGTGAACGGTTGTGCAGCGCGAGCAGTCGGTTTTTTCAACCAAGAAACTCGCTAGCAGACGCTGCCTGCGTCGGCGTCGCGAGGCGAGAGAGGGGGAAGCGGAGGAGAGGAGAGAGAGGGGGTGACACGCATGCGCAGTGGGGAGTGTAAACGCCGTGGGCAGGGATGCGTAGAGAGAGGGGGGAGCGTAGGAGAGGAGAGAGAGGGGGGACGCGCATGCGCAGGGGGAGCTTAGACGCCGCGGGCAGGGATGGAGAGAGGGGGGAGTGTAAGAGGGGGAGAGAGGGAAGGGAGGCGCATGCGCAGTGAGGGTGTGGTTGCCGTGGGGAGGGATGCCTAGAGGAGAGAGAGGGGGGAGAGGAGGTTTTTTTTATTTTTATTTTTTCTTTAACTGTTTGCGCATGCGCAGTAAGGGTGGGCACGCGGCACACCACCACCACCACCACCACCACCACCGGATTAAGCTTCGCCATAAGATGCTTCACATCTAAAAATTGTTGCATAATTGACCGTAGTTAATCAACCAACTAAGCTCAATATAAAAATGTCATAACGAGCGCCACGTGACGGTAAAGTATATGCCATTGGTTTCACTCTTAAACGATCGTTCTTTTTTTAATATTTGGTTCTACTTACGTGAAAAACCCTTTATACTTTTCAGTGTCATATTGCGTAACTCCCTAACTATTTGACTTCGGTGCATTCGCTTTCCTTTTTTAGGCCCCTGTAAAGCCCTTTTAAGGCGAAAGCCTTTAATGTCTCATGCTCACGTCCGTCCGGTGTCCGTCCGGCGTCCGTCCGTCCGTCCGTCCACACCCCCCACTGCGCATGCGCCAACCCATTAAAAAAATAAAAATAAAAAAACCTCCTCTCCACCTCTCTCTCCTCTAGGCATCCCCTCCCTGCGGAGGCCACACCCTCAATGCGCATGCGCGTCCCCTCCTCTCTCCCCCTCCTACGCTCCCCCCTTTCTCCCCTAGTATATGCCACCCTCTCCTCTAGGCATCCCTGCCCGCGGCGTCCACACCCCCCACTGCGCATGCGCGTCTTCCCCTCTCCTACGCTCCCCCCTCTCTCGCCCTCACGACGCCGACGCAGGCAGCGTCTGCTATACTCCGTTTCACAAGCTGTTGACAGTGCAGCGAAAGGTAGAGCTCTCTCGTCGAATCAGGGCTGTGCGAGCCCAGCAAATAGTCCCTCAACTATTTTAGCAATCCAGAACTATTTTGCACACTACAAACGCATAACGTGACAGTATGGTACGGATTGATGTTTTAAAGCGTCCAAAGTGTTTTAATAATTCGTGAAATTAATAGAAAAATCCCGCATGGACGCGGCTGAGCGGAGGCTTGTTGTGAGGTGGTTTTCGGCAACATGGCGTCGCCCGAGTTGGTCGTGCGTCTGCAACGCGTCCCACAAACTGTCACCGGTGAGCCATCCATCGAGTGTGCGTGATTTTTTCCAAGCTGGCGAAGCAGATAGCTTTAAATGCTAGCGCTTCGCGTCGAGTGCGGGGAAAGTGCAAGCTTGAATTCACTCACCAAGAGGACGGAAAAACCTATCGAGGTGAGCGAGCGAACGCTCTATCGGTGGAAAGCGCTGGCGGGGAACGCGGGCAGAGTCCTACCACCGAAGAAGCGTTTTATTGGAAAGGCCGTGATCGGGTGAAGAAGCTGGACGATTTTGACCTGAGCGTCTTTCGATGGGTGGTGTACGTCTTTTTTGAGAGAGGTGAAATTCCACCCATCGCCGAGGTGCTGCATCGTTTCGAAGAGGACGAGACGCTAACGACCGTGTGTCCACAACGACGATGCAAAGGATGCTGAAACAGCGTGGCTTCAAGTACAAGGAACGCTCTCGGAACGCATTTCTCATAGAAGCGAGGCGCATTGTGCAAAGCCGCCGCCGGTTTTTGCTGAGCTGCGACGCCAAATACAAGTTGTGATGACGATGAGATGTGAGCCCTCCTAACGGCCTCATGGCAATCATTGCGTGGTGCGTACAGGACGGGATCATTCAGTACTGTTGCAGCGAGAGTAGCAAACATAAAAAAAAACATTTTTATGCCAGCAAATAAAGCATCGGATTGATTGATTCCATGGTTCACTCGTTAAGTGATTCAATGATTCACTTAAATTGATTGATTGAATAATAAAGTAAATATTTTTTTCTATACCCGTGGCGTAAACGATTCAAAAAAGCTCTGATGTAACGAAAATTCATAGGAACAAGTCACACTAAATATTAATACACAAAGCCAGTTCCTTTGGAACGGAGGTCGGCCCGTCCAAAAATAAACAGAACAAATCAAGATGATCAAGATGGTGCCGAGCGCCACCTGCTACAAAATTGAAAAGTTAATTAGTATAGTACACATTTTCCACTTGTCAGATTCACGGGATCGACATTCGCGTAGGAACACAATTATGTGGTGCGCTCTGTCGTGATTGGCTGAGGGCGCACGTACCTTCCACTGTACTGCCAACAGCTTGTGAGACGGAGTATAGCGAGTTCCTTGGTTGAAAAAACCGACTGCTCGCGCTGCACAACCGTTCACTGGCCACCCCGTATATATGGCAATGGATCTTGACCTGCAAGGTGGTGCCAGTGGCAGATTTCTCCTGTGCGTTGTCGAACGATAAAAAATTCGCAGCGTGTGCGTTAACTAAAAGCGGACTGCGGGTCTCTGTGTCCAGTCCGAGTCTTCTGTCTCTCATTGCCCATTAGCAGCGATTGGGATGTTCCAGTAGGAAACACCGGTCCATCACTGCGTGCTTTGCGCCCCTCCAGGTTTCTCTCCTGTGCAACGCTGCGATGAGCGCCAGCGTCAACGCCGCCACCAGTGTAAGCGTTAGCGCCCGCTGCTTCGCATCTACACATGGTTGCCTTTAGCGGGAGATGGTGTAATCTTTAAGGCGAAAGCCTTTAATGTCTCATGCTCACGTCCGTCCGGTGTTCGTCCGGTGTCCTTCCGACCTCCGTCCGGCGTCCGTCTGTCCGTCCGTCCGTCTGTCTGTCTGTCTGTCTGTCTGTCTGTCTGTCTGTCTGTCTGTTCGTCCGTCCGTCCGTCCGTCCGTCCGTCCGTCCGTCCGTCCGTCCGTCCGTCCGTCCGTCCATCCGAGCTCTGGCACGGACGAGGTGGCCGCCGGGATGCGCAGACGGACGCCGGTCGCGTCGGACTCTATAGCTCTCGCTCTTTGCTTGCGTAGCGTCGCCGTGCCTAGAGTTTGCAATCATTCTGACCGACGCCGTCTCAATGGACCCAGGCGTTCACGGAATACGCTTTCCAATTTACAAAGGGTCCGTCAATTTGAGAGCTGGAACGCGGATGGCGTTTGCACGATGCGCAAAGCGCGAGAAAATACTAACGCAAGCGAACGGAGGAAGATGAGTCTCGCGTCTCGCTGCGATTCGCGGTAAACAAAAACAGTTATCGAAACGAAATGGGTCAATACAACCAGCTACGAGTGCTTACAGATTTCGTTTCAAAACGAAATTGAGCCAGATCCGTGCGCTGTACGGATCGAAATGAGGCAAATCCAGTAAGCCAATAGCAGAGCTTTTTACCTCCAGACAGGGTATTTGGCCGGATTGAAAAGGACGTCAGGAAGAAATCCTCACGAAGAAACACGAAGAAATCCTGAATCCCCAAAGCTACCAAATGATTTTTTCATATCATGGCACTGTGCTAGAGCTCGGAAAACATTGGGACGTGTATGACTGGAAAGCCTACTGTACGGCAGAGATGAAATCGACATCCAGCTTGCCGTTTAAGATAACAGAAACCAAGGTCTTCTACATTCAAAGAAATGCAGCTGGTAGAAGCCCTAGAGTTAGAGCAGAACCCCACTATAATGTTTCCGTATCAAATTTCCTGCCAGTCCTAAAGAGGGGAAAGTCCCTTGCACAAGCTACCGTGCAATGCCCACTGTACACTCATCATGTCAACAAAATGAAACTGATAGATGTGACGAGCCTTCTCGTAAAGCATTTCGGCAGTTCATGGCAAGAGAATCAAGAGCTCGCTTATTTTGTCAGTGTCCTCAGGCGTGCCAAAGAAAATGATCATACAGAAGATTTCGAGTAGAGCTGCTTGTGCTGCGAAGAAGACGCACCGGCTCTTCGTGTATAGTTGAAGGCCCTTAATTGAAGCACTGTTGCCTATCTTTGATGGCTTTTCGGCCAAAACTCTATCATACTGCTCTTGAAAGTCGATTTCAATAAAGTTTTTGCAAGAATACCGCCTCGAATTGAATGTGTCATTTCAATATGAGCCAAATACAAAGTTATCATGCTAATATTGGTCAAGTCCACTGTATATTTTTTAATTAATTGTGGCCGTAAACTTCTACTAGCTGACATGTAAAATATATCGCGTAATAGGTTTGAAAGCGTTGTATTTACATTGCGTAACAAATTTTCACTGTTTTCACAAATTCTGTTTTGGTGGACTTGACTCATTTCGAAAAAAAAACTCTTCAAATATACATTAAGCAGGAAAAACATAACTTTCGGGATTCAAACAGATATTTAATTAAAATAAACAAAGTTGGTCGCAGTTAAGACATTTTCAAGCAAACACTTCTGTACATAGGTATTTGAGGCGTCATTATACAAATATATAATTGGAAATTTCCAAATGTATCGATGTATCTTATGATACAATTGAGAAGTATCGTATCGGACACATTTATTCCGGAAGTATCTTGTATCTGTATCACCAATATTTTTAGCCCGAGTATCTCGTATCGTATCGCGATACAATTTCAAAGTATTTTTGCCCAGCCCTGCTAAGCAGCCACTCTGTGCTCTCTGCCATGACTCTCATGACTGTGATGGTGGTTGACGGCCTTATTGCACTACAGTGTTCTGGTTCGCATAGTGGCTGCTTCCCTACTTCATGAAAGTGACCGGACGTGGGACGCGGGACGCCGGACGGGGGGACGTGGGAGGGACGGACACAGCTCCGAGCATAAGATGCTTCGCATCTAAAAAATTCACTTACTACTCGGCCAATCCCCTGCATTGGGTGTGATCCATGATGACGAGGAGAAGAAGAAGAAGAGTCGGCTGCCTCCGCGGCCGCATGATGTCGTCCCTCCCGCGGGAGAACATCCGGGGCCGCGCGTGACGCCAGCTAAGAGGGCCGGTCAAGGGCGGCATGACCAACGTTGCCCTAACCATGGACGAAGACGCTCTGTTGCCCGAGGTGCGACAGGCCATGTGGGACATGCGATGCGCGGGCACGCTCTGCGACGGCCTGCTCAAGACGGACGACGGAGGAGAGTTCGCGGTCCACAAGGTCATCATGGCGAGCTGCAGCGAGTACTTCAGGTAGGCATCATTCGGCTGCTCGGGCAACCGACGTACACGCCACGTCTCAAGCGATACCTCGTTTTGAGGACAGTACCTAGGGCCTACACATGTTTAAAGGATGTTGATAGCGTCGTTAAACCCGATGCCACTTCAGGGACGTACTAGTATTTCAATCTGTATATTTATAGCTTCTTGCCTGCTTAGGAACTGATTAAATTTGGCCAATGGCATATCAAATATTACCTCGTTGGTATGCCATTAGCAACATCACTATTTAATTGGGGAAGTGACCGCATGTATTCTCGTGTACAGACGGAATCTCACTTGTCTAGAGCGGCCAGGCAGCTGCTCTAGCTGCCGTTTTCTGCCGAAGTATGCAAAGACGAACGCCGTAATGATACCTAACATAATCATACTGCATGCTAGGTATATGTGCTAATTTTGTAGCTGACATGAGGTAGCAGCTACGGACAACAACAGCATCCACAGCCACGCGCTCCACTGCTCCATAGTCGGTGACAGCCTAAGAATAAATATAGGCTCCGCCCACGAGGCCGCATTGCCCTTATTTTTCATGCTTCCACCTTGTTGCTACTTCACCCCGCGGAAACGACGGAACGCGATAAAGCGTTGCGAAACACTCCCAGCCGCTGGCGCTTCGGTGCACGTCAAACGTGGCACAATCACAAACTTCAACTGCATCGAAACACGACCGGCGAAGATGCTGTGTACGTGCAGATAACAGTTGAATTTTTATTGGTTCGTCCTAACCATTACGTCATCGCAAAGGGTAGCTTTAGTTGGACGCGCATAACACAAATAGATAGTGGTACACTTTACTTTTTAATCTTAGCTTGTCACCGACTATAGACAATTGTGATTACGTCATGAGCAAACAAATAAAAATTCTCAATGCAGGCTTTTTGGAATTTCATGGCAAAGTTTCGTTGTAGTGTCTAGTAACAATGTTTTGAAAGAAAAATAGAACATTTATTGTGATAGTGCATCTTTGGCGTTGGCGTACACTCACGGTATTTGAAGCCCACTTCGAGGTGTACTGCCTTCGTCTGTGATGGTACAATGATCCACATTGTTTAGTATTATTTTTCCCGAAATCTGGCGGTAACGCAAGTTTAATGTGGTCCTTTCTCACAGTTACACTTGCGTCCCGACATTGTGCATGGATAATTGTTTATGTAATTTTCACCACGTTCGTCTTGCGAGCTATTAAAGAAAATCTACATGAAAATGCGCAAAGAATCTAAGTTGTACCATAGACATTTCCACGATGGCATAAAACTTGTTTGTCCGGGCAAACTGGTACACCGTACAGAAGTAGGGGTGTGCGAATATTTGAAAACTTCGAATAATCAATCGAATAGCGCGGCATTCGATGCGGTACTCGAATCGAATAGTACATATTCGAAAATATTCGAAATGCCGAATATTTTTCGAATAATCAGCACCGACGGGAGAACCCCAAAACAGAGAAAGCCTTGTAACAGCTAAAGGTTATTTTTCTTTTTTTTAATCCCTAAAGTGATCTGCACGCAGCCCAAGCTTTTACGAGACTACCGACACTATATTGATTGCCGGATGAACGTGTTTCTTCTGAAAACTACTCTTGCTCACTTTTTACTATGCTGAAGCTGTATCGCATTAATCAGCTCCGGTCTTCATCTTGTAATAACTTGAAAGTGGGGACTACGACTGCTTGAAGCTTCATGACTAACAACAGATGCAAGTGTTGCGTTTCAGTAAATTGTTCTTGCAGATATAAATTTAAACGCCGATTGTTGGAAGCTTCAGTGCGCAGGCCATGTTGTCATGACAGGTTGATCTGCTTGATTACATATTTAGCTGTATCCGCGGTGTTAGGTTGAAAATTGTTTAGTTTTTATGTTCCAGTTTTATCTGAAATCAGGCGACAAAGACTCACAATCATAACGTTAGTGAATGCTGTATTTGAACCTACAGTTATAACATATTACGAAGGCTCTAGTCGCTGCTGTATACGAGCTTACCTTATTTTTCGTAATTGTGGTATTTTGAGTCGATTAAAATTAACTGTAATGTTTTTTGGTGAAAGTTCGCGGGTATGTTTCAAATAAAATGTTGTGGTGTTCTAGGAACTGTTTTAAAAATGGTTGACTAACTATTCGAAAACTATTCGAACAGTATTCGATTACTATTCGTATTCCATTCGGTTCCAAAATTTTCTATTCGCACACCCCAAGACAGAAGAGAACGAGTATGTTCCCAAAACTTAAGCTACAGTATGAACGCGCGTATCGGAGTTGGTCAGTGACAATTAGGCACACGTGTGCAAGCGTGACTGCCGCCTCATTGCACCGTAGCTCGCGAACGCTCACTGTAGAATTAATGAGATGGCTTATCGTGAGCTCCGGAGACGAGCAGATCGTGAGTTCTGGAGATCAGCATAGCCAAGCGAAGAAGGTGCGGGACACAGTGCTATTTTTGGTATGGAGAGATGCTATGAGCAACGCCGACGCTTAGGCTAACGTCGCCACCTCATGATGTGTTAAGACGTTGACAAAAAATTGAGACGGACGCGTAGCAACTACGCGTTGCAGGAGCCAATCGCGGAGGCCATTGTCGTGATGCGTAACTTCTCTTCATTGCTCCCAGAGGGCTACACCACCCCGCCAACCAAGAGCACTCTGAGAGGAAAGTGAGAGATATAAAAGGCGCGTTTGTAAAGCATCCGGAGTGTGTGACTATGGCGCAGTGGATAGCGTTCCCGCCATCCGTTCTTGCAAACCCAGAGGTCGTGGGCTCGAATCCCGCTGACAGAGCTTTTTTTTTGCCATCTGATTGTGTAAATTTTTTTTCGACGTCATTTCCGTGATAAAAATACGTAGCTGAAGTCTTGGTAGACCCCGGCATAAAATACTTTCTTGTTAAAAAATACATCTCTTATCGGGAAAGTTTACAAACCCTCAGGGAGTTCGATTCTATCCTCTGAATTGTTTTTAAAGAGAAGTAGCTAGAAAAAACTTGTGGTTAAAAAGGATTATTCTACTGGATCCACCAGTTCAAGAGAGTTCTAGAAACTCCTTTCGCGGCAAGCTTCAGCAAAGTCAGCTGGCTGAACTTCACATTTCCCTCTAACTGCTCGTCGAGCGCTTACGTTTGGCCAGTCGCGGTGAAATGCGTATTCGGTCTCCACAGGGCACTGTTCGGTTTTCGTATGAGCAAGGTAGCACGTAGCGAAGCACTGGTTCCCGGAGTTCTGAAGCATACCATGGCCATCATCGTGGAGTTCGCGTACAAGCGCATCACGTGGGTGGGCTTCGATAACGTCGAGAGCCTGCTGGAGGCCGCCGACTACCTCTGCATCATGGGCGTAATCAAGGACTGCTGCGACTACCTTGTCTCAATCATGACTCCCGAAAACTGCATCTCCATACGCAACGTCGCCAAGCTGTACAACTGTTCCGACCTCACCACGAAAGCTTACGAGTGAGTCGGAGGTCAAATTCACAATACATTTCTTTCGTCGCTCTCTGCTACTAGACAGTGGGTTTCTCTGATTATTTGTCGAGCGTAACTGTCGGGCGAGTTCCAGGGGCGTAGCCAGGGGGGGGGGGGGACTTATGGGGCTTCAGCCCCCCCCCCCCCCTCGAAATTTTTTGTATTGTGATGTATCACCAACCAAAATAGCTAGCTGAGCCGGAAATCATCCTGGAGTTTTTTCTAGAATTGCTTTTTGCAGTCGAAAAGACACTTCGGTGTCAACATTGCTGACCCCTGGCGGTCCTGTATCTGACTGTGCAGTGCGTCATGCCGTCAGAAATATTCTGCAAAAGAAGGCGCTTTGCCTTGATGTGCCATTTTAGCCGTGCCACCGCGAAGGAGTAACTGTTGTTGACGCGCTGGACGCCCTGGATTAAGATATATAGAAGGGGCCTCCAACAAACCTCAACTAGCAGGCCGCAATAACGAACTTTAGTC
The DNA here is from genome assembly GCA_030522465.1 of Rhipicephalus appendiculatus. NCBI lineage: Eukaryota > Metazoa > Arthropoda > Arachnida > Ixodida > Ixodidae > Rhipicephalus > Rhipicephalus appendiculatus. Next base: position 13,877 of record JALIZH010019850.1, read on the forward strand.
CCACAAAAGCTGGGAGGACAGTGAAGATGGTGAATTCCGGAGAAGGGGGGGGGGGGGGGCTGCAGAGAGTTTGAATCAAAATGTCACCAAACGTTGCCACTTGAAAGAACAAAGAAAGCCTTTCTCCTATCCCATGCATGGGACTTTTCAGAGGGGTATTTGACGTCAGGTCTCGGAAAACATATGGATACTGATTTTCGCAATGACTAAAATCTGGACGCCGATTGCAATATGGAGTTTTGGTTTCACGGTGACGTTGCAACTTATGAGCGCATGGGGTGCCTCACGCACACGCATAAAATGCTTGAGACCAGTCCCGTCTCTGTAGCTTCCCTGAACAAAGAGCTATTATACGCAGTAGGCGAGAAAATAATGCCAATACTATAACTCGCAAGGCTATTATGTCTGAAGGCGCGGGCCGCTAGCAAGGGGCCCGCGGGCTTCGTGTTTGAGACCCCTGACATATAGAGACGGTATTGTCAGTACATCGTTGCGGAGGGGACATCTTGAACAGAAAATAATCGTACCTTGCTAGCGGAGGGCCCAAATGGGGGGGGGGGGGGGGTCATCTCTGACGGCTTACCGCCGGCATTTCGTTCTGTTGCATCTGTACCGGCAGCGGAGAGTCGTTTTCGGTAGAGACGACCATCTTTTTGTCTAACACGATGGAATTCCGTGTGCCCCTCAGGCTAGGAACGAAGTACATCGCTCCATTCCCATAAGGAAATCGCAGGTGCAGGACGTATCTACTTTAGACGACGGAGACGGCGGGACGTCACTCTCGCCTTTGATTAAATGAAGCTCGGCAAACATATTTTAGGGCGGAGTTAGGAGTCTACGAAGTGCGCGATATCGAGGGCCCTACTTTTTAAGGTAGGGAATCTGGAGAGTTGAAAAGTTATTTAACCGCAAGACATCGTTCTGGTGGTCTAGTCTAGCCCAGCATGGCATAGAAGCTGAACGCAGAAGTGTTGCGTCACCCAGTAGCGCCAGAACACACAGCCTAGAAGAAGCTGCAATTGCGGCCCCGGCAGCGTGTATTTGGAGGGGTCACGCGTATTTACAACACCCTAAAAAAAATTACGGTCGCACGCAGGGGACCTCCGTTGAAGAAATGCACAATAGGAGACAATATTTCGATATTTCAGCACTAAAATCTCGCGCCCCACTTGAAGACTTATCTCATCGCCGCAGAACTGCCCGCCTTTCGCTTCTCCATAAACTTTATCATCACCCATGCCTTCACCACATCTTCGAAACACCAGCAGCTATCTTTCCACGCATAGACCATATCTTCAAGATAAAACGCGTAACCTGTCGCTCAGTTCATTATGCTCATTCTTTCATTCCCCGAACAATAGTTGCATGGAATAACCTGCCGTCCCGCATTGCCACTGAACGCGATTTCTCAACGTTTCAGGAACTTTTACGCAACAATTCTAACTAAATATCCACCACGAGTGCTCTTTTAGATACCGTCATGTGTTCTTCAATGTTTAATTTTCTTGTTCTGATCATTTGTCAACAATTTTCTCGATTCATTGTATATGATGCATTGTATTTATTCTGTCTATTGCAGACGTGTGTTTTGTACAATCATGACTGTATTTTACTTTTTCACTTGTGTGCTGTATTTCTTAGTGACCCTAGTTTGGTTGAATTCTCTATATTTTCTATATTTCCTCTATTTTTTTATTTTTTGCAATGCATCTAGTGTTCGTTTTCTTTTGTTTGTTTCGTTTTATTATATAGCTCGCTCTCGTTATTTTGTATATTTACTTTCTTGGACCGTAAACATACATCGTTTGATTCATGTGTCTGTTCCCCTATGTAATACCCCTTTTGGGGCCTTTAGGGGTATTGTGAAATAAATAAAAAATAAATAAAACTAAAATAAGCACGTCGATGTGTTCTGCGAGCGTCTCATAACCTTGACACCACTGGTGGTCGATGCCGGCTACGATGAGGCAGCAAATATGAGCCCCGTCGCGTGAATTGCCCGTAGAACTAAACTCTCTGAAAAAACAGCGCCATCGAACGCAAGAAGGCTCGCCAGTACTCTGCCGGACTGCTCACTTGCGGTTATTTATTCGGCACTTAGGCCTTATCAAGGTTGTGCGGTTATTTTATGCCAGCTTTTAACTGGACAGCGTTACGGAGCTCGTTTCGCGGAAATTCCGAGGTCGGCGTCGGTTTTTGGTTGCGAGCGAAAAATCAGCGTTGTCTGTGAGCGAAAATTCGAGGTAGGTGCAAAGAAATCATTAAAAAAATATTTCGTTCTAGTGGTTCGGGGATTCGAAGCTGTGACCTCACACTCCATGGCGCGATTCGTTTGGCCGCTCGGTTACCACGCGTATATCCTCTAGCATACTAACAGCAAGCTATTATTTGTATACACCAATTAGCGTGAGTGGTACATCTTAGAAGTTCTTCTGCGGATTTACAGAAATCCCGCGAGATGGCACAAAGGACCCCCGGGCGCGCTTTCCGTGCTCTGTCACGCCGCCTACACGGATATAGGAACCAGCGCGCCTCCGCACTTTTGCTTTGCGGCACGCTTTAGGAGTCGACCGAAAAGCAGAGCCAGACTAGCGATGGACTTGTGTTCCTTAAAAAGCACTTAAATCAAGGAGGCTCGCGCACTTACAGTGGCCTCAAGCATTTCGTCTCCATAAAAATGCCACGCCGCGACCCGGGACGGAACCCAGCTCGTTCGCGTCAGCAGACAAGCACTGTAACTACTGTACCACCGCCGTGGCTGGCACTTTCCAAATTTAGTTTGCTTTGTTTATTTTTTTGTCTTTTCTAAATGCGAGTATCAGGAGGACAACAAAAATTTATATTCAATGCGTATTCTATAGAACCACAGCTGCTTATGTGAGCTACGTTGTCTCGTAACTCAGTCGCGTAACGTTTTGAGATAAGTGGTGTTGATAGGTCCTGCGTAAAAAGTTAATATCTAATAAAGCACGTGAATGGATGTCTATACAACTCTTGAAACGAAGACGTATGATAGGGGCCCATTCGCAAAACATCGCGTCGTCTAAGTAGCATCAGGCAGCATCCTGTAGTCCAAAGGAAATTTTACATTTCACTTCTGGTTCTAGTCACTAGTTTCCAGTCAGAGAAACAAGCAATAATTTCGCTCACCGGCAGCTCATCACAGCAGTACATGTGCCACGCATTATTAAAGTCCGCAATCAGTGTGAACGCCTGCTTAGTTCTCATGCAAATAAATGCTATTAGTAGCACTTTCTAATAAGAAAGCGTAGCAGAATATATTTTAAGACGTCAGGTGGAAAGGTGATATAACTGTCTGTTGTATAGACAAACTTACGCAGGGTTGCGTTACAATGTACAATACCAAAAGGTAAACTAGATTACTGTGTCTATAACAAAGCTCATATATTAATGTAAGTCTGCATGACGTAACGCTGCTCTTCTTTATTGTTTTCTTGAATAGTAAGCTGGCAGATTTCGCGGACAAGCTTATTCAAACAGTGCAAAGTATAGCGGGTAAAAAAAACATGCGCACACAGCATGAAAATTTGATTCATTCACCGTTTCCAATAGATTTCCATGAATTATCGTCTCATGAAACTAAGATAATTGTGACGTTTGGAGTGAATTCAGCTCGATCGATTATGTAGATGGAGCTCCAAACACGAGAAGAAAAACAGGAGCATGCAAATGCGCAATAAAATATAGCCAGGTTTAAATTTAGTGCATTATTTTCTATTATAATTTTTATCTTCGGTAATAAACTTGTGTTTCCTAAATGGCTTCTTCACGTGACTCAACTTAAATGATGGTAACCTAGTATGCGAACCTTCCTACGTCAAGCTTTCATATTCAAAAGTCGTAGTAAGATTTATTTCCAGTAATTAAACAAAAATCCATGACGATTGCGGTGCGTGATGGATCCTGGTGGAACTATTGTTCAAGGTGAACAGCTGGAGAGGAAAATTATGAGCGCCTTCTTCTCAGGAAACAGGTGATGCAGCAATGTCATGTGAGCAGAATTAAGCGCGAAATGTAAAGTTTCGGTAGTACTAGAATACCACCTAAACAGCGTGCACTTTTGCGAATGAGTCCCAAAGAATATACTTCGTTTCCAGAGTTCCCTAGACTTTCGTTAATTCACTTGGGCAGCCCTATGTAAAAGACTTTTGTTTGCTCCGCAATGGCAAGCGGGCACGTTTCGCTGGAGAGGTGCTGCGAACGATGAGAATTATAAGTGAAAACAAAAACTATGCAGTTCGTTAGATCACAGTTTTTAACAGACTTTGGGCTGTAACAGTGCCGTCATGCATCATGCAACTAAGACAACATTTCAAATGTTGGAGAAGCAAATACGCATACCTCTCTTCTCACACACACACACACACACACACACACACACACACACACACACATATATATATATATATATATATATATATATATATATATATATATATATATATATATATATATATATATATATATATATATATATATATAGTACTGACATACGAGCCGCCCCCGAACAAAATTCATGGCTACGCCACTGGTGAGTTCCTAACTCCTTTGATGAATACGAGCAGATCTAAGGGTCCTGCGATGACCCTCGTTGATCTGCTGGCAACATTTCTGCTGTAGCCATTAATTCGGAAAGCAATAGGTCGGCAAAATAAACGGAGCTCACTCAGACTCACTCAATAAATATATTTTTGGCTTAGGACTCACTCGGACTCAGACTCACTAAACTTTTCCTCAAACGGACTCACTGGGACTCAGACTCGTGAATATTTTCGTGAACCTGACTCACTCGGACTCAGACTCATGAATATTTTCCTCAACCTGACTCACTCGGACTCAGACTCACCAAAATTTTCCTCAAGCGGACTCACTCGGACTCAGACTCACCAAGATATATCTCAGCCAGACTCACTCGGACTCGGACTCACGAAAATATTACTCAGCCCGACTCACTCAGACACACGAAAATATAACGAAAATATAACTCAGCCGGACTCACTCACCAAAATATTTGTCATCCAGACTCACTCGGACTCAGACTCACCAACATTCTCCTGAAGCGGACTCACTCGCACTGACAGACTCGCCTAAATTTTTCTCAACTAGACGTACTCGGACTAAAAATTAGCAATATTCGATTTGGCCCGGCTCATCCAATAAATGTCGAAGGAGCGCCATAAAATAGCTCATGTAGAATAACACATGTAAAGGGTTCACAAGTGCCAGGCGACCTTCAAAATATATGTATGATAGCTTTCAACATGCAAAAAGAAGTTATTTCCCGTGCATCTCAATGTCTATCGCAAAGAGAAATTCAACATTACACGCGATTTTTGCAATATTGAGAATGTTGTCTTTAAATATAAGAATGGGTCTACGAACCTTCGAGGAACATTAGGTTTTCATTCCTGTTACCTTTGAAATGCGCTATGCGCACGCGCCATTTGTTTTCAATGAGCGAGCGCGTACGTGCGTTTTTGGCAGACCCAATTATAAATGAAGTCTTTCTTACGCTTTGCCGTTCGAAGGCCTAATCACGCTACTTGGGAACGAAGAAAGCTTGATATTACGTTATGGCGCTTTTCTAAACACGTTCATGAAACTTCCAATGGTCTTGCAGTCGATTTACCGCTCATTGACGACGCGAAAAAAAAATATTTATGAGGCGGCCATCTTTTGCAGAATTGAGCTCACCACCCTTGAAAAATTTTGGAAACATGGTTATAGGTTGCATGGTTATGCCTCTCTATAGTTTCGAAAACACCTGCCACGATAGTCTAGTGGTTGGGGTGCTTGACTGCTGACCCGAAGACCACGGCATCGAATGCCGGCCGCATTTTCTATGGATGACGAAACGCTTGAGACATGTGTGCTTATATCTTGGCGCACATAATGAACCCCAGGTAGCCAATATTTCCGTAGCCGTTGACTACGGCGCCCCTCATAATCACATCATGGTTCTCGCACGTTAAACGCCAATAATTATTATACTAGTGTTTCGAATTATAGAAATGCTAAGTTCAGTTTTAGTCGATGTCATGCTTTAGCAAAGTGATTGTGGATAATAGAGGTTGGTATTTTACGTCGCAAAGCCAAGATGTGGTTGTCAGAGACGCTGTAGTGGAGGGCTCCAGATATTTCGACCACCCAGGTTTCTTCAACGTGCATCTTAATCTAAGTACACGGGTTGTGACTGCGTTTGTTTCTAGCAAGATATTTTTCTGAGCCGGCTAAGAACCAGTTGTAACTGTTAGTGACTACTCTATCTCGTGGATAATGATGAAGAGTCGTATCAGTACCACGCTGGATACGGACACAAGGCAAAAAGGAACGTGCATAGGCGCGCCGATGAGAGCCGGCCAGTGTGTTCAAAGGTATGGTCGAAGCTTTTTGCATGGTCTGGTACAGACCATGCAAAACGAGGTGGCAATTTTCTGCTTTCCAAAAACCCCAATTGCTGACAGTCAAGCCGATTGCAAGAATGCCGTATTGAAAGGTGGGGACGCGGACGCCGCTTCACAGTGATCGTACTAGTCCCCAGAAGGGACAGGAATATTCATTTCTGAGAACAAAGTCACTGGACAAGGCGCTGAAATGACAACTGGAGGGTTTACTACAAACCAGACGCAATAAGTTCCCATAGCTAACCCTGCGCTATTAGCAATTTTATTTATTTTTATTTTCACTGCGTCGCTATTATATCTATCCTTAATAACTTATTATTTGTATTGTTTTTACTTCGATGTAACTGCTAATCTCTTACGCATTCTGAAATGCACAGCTCCCCTCTGTAATTCCTTCGGGCCTTCAGGGTACTATTAAATAAATAAATGATTGAGGAGCCTATTTTCAGCGGGTAAATGGGGCAGGCATAGGCGTGCGCAGGGTTACCGTTCAGGGGGGGCAAAGGTTCGTCGCAGCACCCACCTTCCCTATTAAATCAATGTATGGGGCAGACTTTGCCCCCCCCCCCCTCTTAGGTTCTTAGGGGACTAGGGGGGCGGCCGCCCCCCTCTGCCCCCCTCGTGCGCACGCCTATGGGGGCAGGAGAGGTTGCCATAACGTACTGTTTTTCTTTGCAGAATAACAGACTGATGGGCAATTGGTGTGGATTCATAATGACATCTATATGATTCATGAAACATATGAGAAATGCGCTAATTTGTCTCCCATGAGGGGACACTGCTCAGCGACTTATGATCGAAAGCCAGTGCTACAACGAATACAAAATGAGTGAGATGAAGGCAGGACATGCGCTTTTTTTTTCTTTCCTGCTTCAAAGGCTACATTCTTTAAAGATGCAGGGAGGGGGGTAAGGGACGGAGAGCAGTGCTCGAGTCTCGTATATTCATAAGACCGCTCCTTATCTTCATACCAGCGCATACTCCTCCCCCCCCCCCCCCACCCTCTATCTTTTCCATTGAAGTTCTGAAACAAAATTTTGAAGGCTAGATAATATGTGGGATAGATTTGTGTATACACACGCGCATCATCTACGAAATATCAACAGGTAATATAGCCTAGGACGTATTTAAAATCGATTTTAAAGTTCCTATCACCCTACTGCAGCGAAACATGCCTTCGTTTATTGTGTAAAAACAAACTACCCTCTGCGTCACGAGTTTAAATATAAAACTCCAACCAAAATCACCAATCGTCGCCACAGTGACCAATCGTGGCCTCCGCACCAACGGCTACACAAAGGCGTTTATTCGCAGAGCCCTCCATAAGAGAAAAGACGGGGGAAATGTGACACCAGCGGCGCCGCAACGACGCCGCGTGTCGATCCCCCTACATTGCGGGCGCCAGCGAAGCAATAGCCCGTATACTAAGAAAGGCAGGGGTCGACGTTTCCCACAAGCCATCCACCACCATCGGCAGTTTCATCCCTCGGCCCAAAGACAGCGCATCTGCGGAAGAAGCGCAGGGCGTCGTGTACCGGATCACGTGCGCCGACTGCCCCGCTTCCTCCATTGAGGAAACCAAGAACTTCCATGAAAGAATGCGGCAGCACAAGAATGACCTCCGTCACTTGAACAGCGGACGGAGCGAAGTGACAGAGCACTGCTAGCGGTTTGACCACCATACCAGTCCCGACGGCGCGGTGATTTTGGAAAAAAACATGGCTGATCCCTCTGTCAAAGGAATCGGTATAACACGAAAGTGAAACGTGCATTCACATAAGTAGTTAAGCGTTTATTGTGCATTGTTTCGCAACAAGGGAGAAGGAATGAATGCTCCAGCAACAAATTGTAATGTGACGTGAAGAACGGCAAGCAGCTCGAAACATGCAGCGCGCACCTCAAGAAGAAAGGACGCACGACATCAGCATACACAAGACGAGCACGGACTGTCACAGCTCGACATTTAAAGCGCGCTGCTCTAACACAAAGACGCACGAAACGAACGCACAAGCATACACAGGACGAGCGCGAACAACTGCCACAATTATTAGTTCGTGTGTAAGCGGCGCGCTCCATTCGTAAACGCGGCCGCTACGGCGAACGAAGCGACCTTCGTGCACTCTTTAACCACTGTAACTTCAAAGGAAACTTGCGGTGGAAACACAAGGCGTGCGAAGTGCCCGAATGCCCCGATCAGGAGATAAGCGCGCGCGCACCAGCGACCACGCCCCGTGGAGGCGCACGCTCATCCCAGCGAGAGGCGCGACGACCTTTAGAGCGCGATCCGTGAGACCTTCGCGCCATCTCGCTAGTGATGACGAAAACGCGCTGAAGTCGAGGAGCTATGAGGACCGCCAATGGTATATGGTGTATATAAATAGCTTGTCGTTAGCAAGCTGAGGAACGTACGCTCCCGCAGCCGAGTGGTTTCACGCCGCGCGCTGCGGAGCGAGAGGTCGTAAGCCCGGCGACGGCATTTTTTCTTCTAATTATTCTTTGATCTCATTATGTTAGTTTATATTTTACAACGTCATATCCGTGACGGAAATACGTCAGAGGAGCCGTGGTGGACCCCGGCATAAAACACTTTCGTGTTAAAAGAAAGGAACCTTCGCCGGCGGCCCCTCCTCGATTCCTGGTACATTGCGCAGACAGCGGGAAACATCAACCACACCACGGGGGGCACTGCCCTCCCTCTACTGCCAGGGCTTGCGACGACTCACGGCAAACAATCCCGCCTGGCAAGAAGGCGTTGCACATCTCGGGCCTTCTCACCCCTGAACAAGAAGCCGATCATGCTTCGAACCGTCGCGGTTTCTTAAAATAAATTTTGCCTGGAGTTTTCTCTTTTCTCCAGTTTTCTGTTATCCCAACCAGACAGACTTCTGCCGAATGTTCCCTTTTGAAAGAATAGAGTTATTTGTGTTGCAGGTCCCAAGACTAGAGTGTCGAGCTCGTTGCTTCGTTTTGTACTTTCCTTGCATTCCTTGGGGGGTATTAGGAGCTCGAAAGCAAGATACGAGAAACGAGCCTGGGAAACGCCCGTGCCATGAAGCTTTTTTGCCGTGTGGCTTGGACGAACACAATGACGGCTGAGGGACCACCGAAAGTGCTTCGGCGCGTCAACGCTGTCTATGAATGGAAAGGTGTTTGAATAGGAAAGAAAAGAAAAAAAAATACGAAAAGAAAAACGGGTTTTGCTTGAGTCGGCGGACTGAACTGCAGGCGTGCTGGGAAAATATGGCAGCAATATCTCCCAAAGAGAGTCTAGAATTCGAAGAGGTCATTAAAGTTTAAGAATTGCCGAGAGGTAACAGAATTCTTTGGCCACATTACAGCCCGAAGAAATTTGTTTTTGCAAGTGATGAAGCGCCGCGTATGGCATGAATGGTGCGTTTCTACCCCCTTCCTCCCTGAAATACGGTCGCTACAACTTTCGAGGTACCACGGGGGCAAGCTTTATCTAGCCACTTTAAATAACGCAGCCGCTGTTTAATTGGTAGCGAATGACATGACGAAAGCCGATGGTCTGTGTCGTCGCTACATTTTTAACAAAGCTTGAAATTCGGTGAGATGGTGCATAGCTACTGGGAAATTTTTAAGCGCGAAACAATGCATTGACAAGGCATTCAAAAGCGCCCGTCCTGTCTCTCTCGTACTTGTGAATGTCTTGTTTGGCGCTCAAAAATTTCCCCATTTGCCACATTTATTCATGGAAAAACCGAAGCGGCATCTGAAGACACAAGCGGTTCAATGCAACAGAGAGCGAAGGGGCGCTCTATGCTCGCGAATCGTGCTGCTTTGTCGTATTTGAATCCACATGAATGATGAAGCCCGAGCATTGCACTAATTCTCCGTTGATTAGGTACACAATTGTAGATCAAAATCAATGTGGATCACGATATCGCTTAATAAAAGTGGCCTGGAGTTGTACATGTGTGAGAACATGCTGCACAGCCCACTTACATGCCCTCGTATATGAGGGCATGGACAGCTTGATAATTTGAAAAATAATTTCTAGGGCTTTACAAGATGGTACATCTATACGATTACAAGGCACGCCATAAAAGGAGGCTATAAATATTTGTCACCATAGGTCGGCAAAATAAATGGAGCCCACGCAGACTCACTCAATAAACGTTTTTCGCTTAGCACTCACTAGGACCCAGACTAACCAAAATTTTGCTGAAGCAGACTCACTCGGACTCAGACACACGAAATTTCTCTCCAACCAAACTCACTCGGACTCAGACTCACCGGTGTTTTCGTCATCCAGACTCACTCGGACTCATACTAACAAAAATTTTCCTCAAGGAGATTCACTCCGACTCAGACTCACCAAAGTATAACTCAGCCGGACTCACTCGCACTCAGACTCACCAAAGTATAACTCAGCCGGACTCACTCGAACTCGGACTCACCAAAATTTTCCTTAAGCGGACTCACTCGGACTCAGACTCACCTAAGTATAATTCAGCCGGACTCACTCAGACTCAGACTCACGCCTCAATCTGAGTCTGAGTGAGTCTGAGTGAGTCGACTCCTGAGTGAGTTTGCCGACCTATGGAAAGCATATAAAAATAACCATAAATGTGAATGAATTATAATAAGGGAAATTATCGCGAGCTACGTCAGATGGATGGATGGATGGAACATCTATTGAGAGTTCCAACTACAACAAAAAAAAACAGTATCGCCGCAAGGGCGGTGCAATGAATGCCATAGAAAGACATTGGAATGTCACATGAAGGACAAGCAGCTCGATACCTGGAGCGCTCCGCTGAAGCATAAATGGTGCTCGAAAAGAACGTACAGGTGTACACAGGACAAGCGTGAACTTACAACTGTCACAGTTATGCCTTTGTGTTTGAGCAACGCGCTGCAAATGTCGACCACGTAGAACCCGATGCTCTTAGATATATCTTTTTCTTTTAAACTGCGGCGCGTGCAGACACCCCTGTGCGTTTCCTGCCACGGGGTGGCGTTTGACAGGAGGAGTGCCCGGTGTTATTTTTTTCGTTCCGCATCACGAGTGGGTACAGAAGGGGGGCCACGTTTTCGCGCGCGTCTCCATGGCAGTTTTCAAATTGAAAGAAAATGTTGGAGCGTTCCGTGGCAAAAAACACGCTGAAGCTCCGAGATTTCCCTGCGAGATCCGCGTATCACCAGGGGTGCATGGTGTATATAAATAGCTCGCCGTTATTACGCCGGAGCATGCATGACTCGTGGTAGAGTTGTCTAACGCAGCGCGCTGTGAAAGTAGGTCTGGCGGGTTGAAATACCCGGTGGGGTGCTTCGGAATTTTTTTAAATGCGAATGCATTTCTTAGTCGGGCTATGTCAGGCGGCGTTGTCCGGCGTTGTCCGCGGGGAGGAGGATAGGTTGAGGAGGTGTCCGCGCGCCGGCAGGTGTTATCTCTCCGCTCTCACTCTCTCTCCCATAGCAAAAGCTGAGGGCGCGCGCGCTTATCCTCGCCCCTAGCAAAGTGGAGAGGAGGAGCGCGCTCTGGCGCGTGAGGGGCGCTCGCATCGCGGGAGCTCAGCGGAGCTACCGCGATAAAAAAAAAAAAAAACAGGCGCTGCGCCGTGCTCCCGACCAGGCTGCAGAAATTAGGCGCCTTTTCCTTCTTCGAACCACAACCACCATATATAAATGGAGTGAAGCGCGCGCGAAATGCATTCGCATTTCCTCATGATTCCCTTCGGGGAGGTGGGGGCATTTTTTTTCTTCTGATTTATTTTTCTTTAGGACTTTTTTTTATATATACATACATATACATATCAGGGACATGACGGTGAGGGTGACGGCAAAAGTCCGCCGAGAGTGTCCATAGAATTGCTATCGCAATAAAAAAAAGCATAACAAG